>JALBZZ010000512.1:0-22457 GCA_038051095.1 Globisporangium irregulare
CACTTTGCCTGAGTCGGCTCGCGCTGGGTAACAAGTCATCCGCCACGCTGCTGGTGTGCTTGCTCTTGTGCCATGATCTCTCTCTCTCTCTTTCCCTTGCCAACCTTGCTTGCTTTAAGCAACATACTTTCATGAGCGCCACGCATGTGATGTGAGAACGGGGAATATTGAGAACTGTTGAGATCCTCCATGACAACGAGGACCTGAAACCGTGGCGTCCAAGTCCGACTCCCCCTACTCCACATGCAGAATCGTTTCGTCGCCCGCGATCGATGTCTGGGGTGCAGATGCATTACGGACTTCTTTCACAGTAATGAGTACTTGGCTAGCTTAAACTAGCAGACAGACATGACAAACATGCAGACACCAACCAAAAGCTCTCCTTGACTGGCTGGGGCTGGAGTACGAATCACGGCATATACAACGGTCTGGCGCGAATCTGGCGAGTCACAGTCTCCGCTGCAAACTCCAAAATTGCCGAGACGATCGCCCTGTCCAGTTCGCTTCCGTGGTTCAGGTTTCTTGTGTGTCTTTCAGTGGAGGGATGGCGTTTTCTTGGCAGCGGCTCGTTCATCTGGAAAAGAGTGGCAAAGTGCTGTAGCACGCTCAGAAACGCGTATCGGCGCGTGGGATTCGGCAGACGCTGTCCAATGATCTGCTTGTCGAAGCGCGTCAACTTTGCTTCAAACTCGTCCGTGAGCGCCTCACTCATGTAGACATATAGGTACTCGAGTGTGCTGTTGACGTGGAGCATTTCCACGAACACGGCGAACACGTCCTCATCCAAGAGAAGGTACGGTGGTGTAAACGGTTGACTCCGGAGTTCCAGGAAACGAAGGCTCTTCGCGGAAGCGCTAATCGGCTCTTGCAGCATGCGGATGAACTCGGTGAGCGCCTCGACATGACTAATCTTGAGATCTTCGATGCTCAGACTCTCAAGTTTGCATTCCCCACGTTTGTACGCATCGATGAACACGGTCATGATGTCCTCCTCCAGTGTACCGAAGTCAAGAGCTGATGAAGGAAATCAACCGTTATGAGGTCGCCGTACCGGGTCAGAAGCTCCACCGAGAGTAGCTTCGGACCGATAAAGCCAATCAGTGGCAGCAGCGTTGGGTTGTTTGATTCATCCAGTTTCAACGTAGTGAACTTGCCACGATAGCCTGATGATGAAGAAGACGAAGACGATGACTCGCTTAACGTGGCCAATACGAAGTGGCCGACTGAAGCTCGAGGGCGACGCAGTACCCATAGTGCGGGACGACAATGTCCACCCAGTCGAGACGCGTGTCGTTCCACATCGCGCGAAAGACGCCATCCTGTTTCAGAACAAACGACTCTGGACTCGCTCCCAGCTGGTTGTCATCGTTAATCGGCTTGATTGCGATCGCTGTCCCCGCTTTCTAAGAGACAAACCCAGGATCTTTATCCTCGTCATCATCATCGTCATCGTCACCATTGTCTTCAGTCTCTGGATTATCGTCCAGAAGCTGCTTCATTGGGTGTGTCACCACAAGCACATCGATGATCGTGACCATATCTTCTTCCTGGAAATCCGCGCCTTGATCGTCAGCGTCGCGAAACTAGCCTAGCTCCTTGCTGAAGAGTGCGAACGCGAGCCACTGCAGCAACTTCTTGCGTCTGCTCTCACACGATGGAGATTCACCGCCACCGCGACCCAGATGCGACAGGTGCAGACGCTGTAAATCCTTACATACTGCAAGCGACGAGCACACCGCTTCCAGCTGCCGCGCGTACCAGGCTCCGTTAGGAGTTCAGTTTTTAAAGCCGCAACTCCCTTCGCTCGCCGCGTAGAATCTTCTGGTAGCCTTCCAGCGCCCGGAACGAAGACCCATCGGTAACCGCGTGTAGGATGGGACCCAGCTCTGTGATTGGTAGTCTGCCCAATGCGGAACTGGCGCCGACGTCGATGTATCCGAGATCCCCGACTCCTAGCGCGAGCAGCTCTGTCAGAACGGGTATAGCGTCTTGCTCGAGCTTGAACAAGCTGATAGACAGCTCCACGCGCAGATCAGTGTACGGAAATCGATACCGCCACTGGTCAGTACGATCACTGCCCTCGCTATCGTCTCGAACTCGCTCTTGGTTCGTTTTCTCAGTGACTACTTTCACCAACGCCAGCGCAGACTGCAGATACGCCACTGACAGAACCGGTCCCCGCCGGCTCATGGTCATGAAAAAGGAGACGGGAAACCGCCGGCGCTTTTCCACCATCTGCTTCATTTCCGGCGTGAGTCGGCTGTACATTTCATCGCGCGCATAGCGGAACTCGTCGCTCAGCGAGTGCTCGTCAAACGCGAAGAAGAACTCTCGGTACGCCTCCACGTCATCCACTGCCATGATGCGCTGATCGTTCGTAAAAATGAGCTGAAAGTGGCACGACCACGCGCGCTCCTGAGGTGTGGGTGTCGTGCTGTCGCACGCTTCTTGCGGCAGTTTGCCATCCACAGACGCGCTCTCGGTGACCACGATGATCGCGAGCAGCTCCAGCAGTTCGCGACATCTTCGCACGTTCTCGCGTCAGTTCTTCCTCGTGGACGCGACACCGAGGTCGACCCTCACCTCCGACCGGTACTCGCTGCTACCCGAGACCGGCCACGTGATGTCCTCCATCTGCTTCAGATGCATGCGTCAGGGCTTGAGCACCGCGCCATCGCTCGTGCTTCGCGCACTGCTTTTGTGTGCTTGGGTGGGAAATCAAGAGAATCAGTTCACGGAATGGTTGTTCGGATGTACTGTAAGCTACAAAATAAATAAATAGCATGCGCAGAATTCACCCCCAAAAGAAACCATCGCCGAGAGACAGCGAAGAGCTACGGCCTTGGCTGACTATGCACGCAAGAAGTGCTCATAGCATGATGGACCATAAGCGCTGATCGAGTGCCAGCCTCTCACCGGTGATATCTGTCCAAGTTTTCGGAGGCCATTGAGACAGGCAGACAGATGGTCAAAGCCAGCGCGATAGAGCTTCGCAGGAGAGTTGGCATCGACTTCAACTTGTGCTATTTCGTGATTTTTCTCAAACAGTATGGTCAACAAGGCAGCTTGTGCTATTCGATGCTAAGTCCAATCACGATCGTCCAGCACGGTCAAGCGCTGTAAATTTGAAACCAACGGCTTTTATATTTGCAACAACCAATAACCTTTTCGCATTCATATTCGAGTCGCAAGTTGTATCTTTTGCTACTGTGTGTATGTATGTATCTCTACGACTTGACGGCGAGGTTCATGAGGTGCTCCATGAAGACCTTGAGACTCACGTCGTCCGTGAAGATGACCTCGCCCTGGCCGTCCATGCTGTTGTGCGTCACCGACGGGTTGAGCTTGGCCATGAGGAAGCGCGATTGCGACTTGTGCTGGTCACACACCACGTAGCGCGGCACCGGAAAACGCGAGTCCATGATCAGCTGCGCGTCGGCCTGCGGGGCCTCGAGCAGGTTTTTGAAGTTGATGTGTGCCGGATCTTCGTGGAACTTTTGGTCGCGCCACGCCGCGATCGTGTCGCCGTGGAACACCACCACGTAGAAGAACGAGTCGAGCAGCAAGATCGTGTCCGAGCGCACACTCGCCGCGTCCAGCAGCGCCGGCACCGGTGGTCCGTTGAACGAGTACGACAGCAGCGACGGCTGGATCATCACGAGCGAGTTCGTCGTGCTCTCGCGCAGCAGGCAGTGGCGGTAGTACGAGCTCTCATCGGGCGAGTACCCAAACACCGTCAGGAACTGCGAACGGCGCAAGTGGAACATGAACTGCGGGAAGATCGCAAACTCTGGCGACAGGCGGAAACTCGACGGGTCATCCTTGCGGTAGTCAGCAAAGCGCGCCGCGAGGCGGATGAGTGACCGATCGATCCAGCGCATGATGTCGAGCTGCTCTTCGCCCGACTCAGAGCGGTGCACGGCGATGCGCGCGAGCAGCACGGCGGCGGCCTCCTGGTCAAAGCCGCGGCCGAGCGACGCCGTATCGTTCGGGTCCACAGTCCACGGCCCGCAGATTGTAGTCACACGCGTGCGGTAGCGGCCGCTCGCGTGCTGGTACTTGGTGATCAACTGGATGTAGCGCCCCTTGCCCTGCAGGAGCGCGGTCTGGTTCGAGATGTCAAAGTAGAGCGCGATCGTGGTGTTCGGGTCAATACCGCCCATGGCCCACGTGTTCGTGCCGCCGATGCCAATCTCTACGTCTGAGACGTTCTTCGGCGCGCCACCGCCCTGGCGCTTCAGCGCTGCGCAAGGGCCAATCGCCCCCGCAACCTTGAACTCGCGACTCGTGAGCACTTCGAGCGACGCCGCGAACGCCATGGTCAAGTGGTCCTTGTCGCAGTCCGCAGCCTCGTCCGAGAACTTGCTGAACATGCGGCGGAACGATTCGCGGAACACCGACTGGCCGAACGAGTCGGCCAGCACGATCACGCCGCCGGTCTTCTGCACGCACGACTTCATCTCCATCACGCCCGACTGGTCTAGCGAGCAGGCAAAGATGTCCACCACGTGGTTCGAGCTCACGCAGCGGTTCGCGAGCTCCTGGTAGTGCTGCACGGCCTTCTTCGTCAGCGGCGCGTTGTCCTTCTGCAGATCCGTGTGCGATCGGATGTCTTCCTTGCGGTCGCGGCTCACAATGCTACCAGGGCCGACAGTTGGTGGTCCGCCGACGAACATCATGATGCGCGCACCCTGGCCGCGGTACGTAGCTTCCAAGAGACCCACGCACACCGAGAGTGCGACGCCCGTGCAGCGCTGTGGACGCTGGTCCGCCGCGACGGGCCACGGATCCTTCTGTAGATCTTCCAGGATCGATTCCAGCGTGAAGCCACACTCGAACACTGGCAACAAGAAGCGCGCCGCGTTGTTCACTGGCTGCTGTTGCTGGCCCGGCTGCATCGGCGTCTTCGCACGGTTCAGCGCCGAGAGACCCAGCATGTCGTGCACCTGCTGGGTGGAAAAGTCCTTGTTACCGCGGAATACGTGCGACTTTGGCACCTCTGGGAAGCCCAATTCGTGCACATGCACCATGGTTCCGTAGGTCACGAGCCCGATGAGCGCGTCTGGAGGCAGCTGGTTGAGCGTCTGCTGGATCGAGTCCTTGAGCTCCTCCAGCTCGTCTTCCGGGATGCAAGTGTCGATACAAAACACGAACACGGGCGGACCCGCCTGGCGGTTCTGCAGCTCGTACTCGAGCGTCGTGTACTGCGGGATGAGCTCCGCCGGCAGGTTCTCCTGCGTGATGTTCTCCGCGTAGTGCGGCGGGAAGTGGTTGCGCGTCACGCAGAACGGGCACACCCAAAGCTTGGACACGAAGTCCACCTGCACGTACGGGTTGAGCACCGCCGAGCAGGACTTGCAGTGGATCGGGTCGTACTCGACCGCTGGCGGGATGCCTTCGATCGGCTTCAGCGGTTGGTAGAGCGCACCCACGGGGATCACGCAGCGGGTTTGCTCGAGCTTGGTGCACGGCCAGCTGTTCCATGAGAAGCGGATACCGTCCTTCGCCTCCATGCCGTGAAAATCCCACTCCTGCGGCTGCATGCCGGGCATCGCGCCTTGCTGGCCGTAGCCCTGTTGCTGCTGCTGGCCATACTGGTCGTAGCTGCCCCCCTGCTGCTGCTGCTGGGCGTACTGGTCATACTGGCCCGCTCCCTGTGGCTGGCCGCCGTAGCCTCCCTGCTGCTGCTGCTGCTGGGCGTACTGCTGGTCGTAGCCTGCCTGCTGTGCGCCGTAGCCCGCCTGCTGCTGCTGGTCGTATCCGCCGCCGTAGTTCATCTTGATCTTGCGTTGATTTCCGATACTGAAGCTATTGAGGCCATGCATGAGCTTGGAGATCACGCCACGTTCGCCCCCCTCTTTTCCCACTTCGCTGGCCGATCTTGTGTGTCCCACATACATTCCGGAATAGTCCTCTGTGGTTAAGGTGTTCCACCTCAATTTCGGAAATGTCACTATTCTAGGTTTACACATTAACGGAAGGGAATTTACTGCATGATTGCGATACAAATAGCGTGGTCTACCTTACTTGCAAAGATTGTCTTTGGGAGAGAATGTTTGCGGAAGAGTTGCTTGGAGGGGTGGGGAGATGCGCATTGGCATTGGCGTGTCATATTGAGGGAGAAACTCCTTCGTGATGACGAAACGACACGCGGATGGCGATCACAACGTGATGCAAGCTCGAGACTGCTGATGCGGAAAATTGGTAGCTCGTGCGACTGATCACCATCTGCTGCGCTAGGTGGTTTCGCTTTGAGAAAGTTATGCATGTGTGTTCGATGGTCATGTGAAGAGCTACGCTGCCGCTATGCGATACGATCTCCAAAAATTCTACCGCGAGGGAGCCAATTTTTCCAGAGCATACACATGGTGACTAAATGGTTGGCTGCATGACTGGCTGGCTTATATCTACTGAGCACAAATGAACGAGTAAACGCTTGCACGAGCAACTGAATAAAAAATGTGTTGATTCGCTGGGAAAATTAAGTTACAATGGCTGCTGTCACGATGGATACATACCCAGCTCAAGGCAGCCGCCTCTTATAAGAAAATATGAAAAAAAATCCTACAGGCATCTCGCCTCGCACTACTTACTTACTGGTGATGATTATGTCTTGACACCAATACATGGCACACGTCTTCGCTCTTTGGGGTTTTGAGGCTCGAGGCTCTTGAGAGCAGGTTCTCTGTATCTCAATGGAGGGAGGGGTGGGGCTGCTGCTTTCTGCGATGTTGCAGTCTGGTACTGAAGACTGGAGATTGCACAGTAGCTTGGGTGGGATGGAAATCTTGGGAGCTTTACGGCACGGGCATGTATTGCTTGCTCTCGATGCGGAGCGCGTCCTTCCGGCGCCGGAGGTACACGAGCGCGTGGTTGTACGTCACGTAGAGTCCGATGCAGAAGAACGGGAACACCAGGAAGAACATGAGCGGTGATGCAATGTCCGTGTCCCCAGAAGAGCCAAAGCTCGCTGGGCGCTGTGCCTGGTCGATCGCTGGTGCTGCTGCTGCTAATGCCGGGTGGCCGCGAAGTCCAGCTGCTCCGGCTGTGTTGTGGTGCTTGGAGTAGTGGATCGACACCTCGACCGACGAGTCTTCATTATCTGGGGAGTTTCGGTTGTTGTACAGGTTGTTGTTCTTGCTGTCTGGGACTGACTCGTACGTTGTCGGCTGGACTGCGTCCGCTGCATTCGCTGCAGTGTGAATCCCACTGCTCTTCTGATTTACAAGTTCAGCCATAAGTGCCTCGATGCACACTGGAGAGAGCGACTCAACGTTCTTCGCCATACACAGTTGCACACCCTTCATCGCGCGCGCGACTTGCGCGGGGTCGATCCCCGTCGGCGCGTTCTCCAGCAGCGTCAGGATGTTCGCCTCGCGCTTGCAGAAAATCTCGAGATCGCTTGAACACCCGTCACCGCGCATCACGTCGTCGGTTTTGTCCTGCGCTGCTGGTGGTACCGCATCAGGCGATGAGTTGTTGTTGGTAGTGACATCAGCAGCTGATGTGCTAACAGCGCCTTCCTCCGGCTGCTGCTGTGACTTCTGCTTCCGCTCCTGCTCCTGCTCCGGTTGTCCTTGCTGCTGATTGTCTTCTGCTGCCAGCTCCACCGTCGCGGGTTGCTTCTCCGCCGCCGCGCTCTTGGCCAGTAGCTCCGCCACCAGCAGGCGACGCTCGTGAACCAGTGATGGCGGCATCGTTCCTGATTCTTGTGATGTTGCGCAAGTCAAACGGATGGAGCGTTCGCCGCGGCTTCTTCTTCTTCTTTCTCTCTTGTTGCTCAATTGAAAAGTGCAGCTCGCCACTCCAAGGGGCGCGCGCGAGAGAGTGAGAGTGAGTGCGTCCGTCCTGCCGCCGCCTTCTCACGCGCTGCGCTGCTGCTGCTGCTGGCGCATCTCTCGCTCGCTCTCTGCTCGGTTTCTGGCTGCCTGGGACTCCCCGACCCCCCAGCCAAAAAGCGCCAGATGCCGCGGAACAGAAACTTTACGCACAACGCGATACTGGACACTGTCACGATCCTGTTAGAAACGTTAGAAACGATATTTAGACATAAATCCGCCGCTACTTCAACGCTTCAGGTGCCACTCTCCATCGCGCAACAAGATCCATAAACTGAACGGAATGGCGTGTTCGCTGGCTGGAATATAGAAATCAGGTTAGAAATAGACACGAAAAAAAAGAAACCAGGTTGGTGATTTAGAAATTGACATTTCTATTCGGATGCTCGTGCTTGACTCACCTATAATATTTGGTACGACGTCGCGCTCATGCTGTTATGGATTACTAATAGTCTAATAAAATACTAAACTGTAAGCAAAGAAAATAAAAAGGTCATTAAATACAAAAAGGTCTTTTAACACCAAACCAAAAGATCTATGCCTCGCATTTGGCGCATTTGAACGGGAGCACAAGAATGACGACGATGCGGGTGCTGAGCGCGGCGGAGCGCCTCGAGATGCTGCGCCTCATGTGGCCGCAGCACGTGGGCAGCGCGGACCACCCCGACACGTTGCGCTGGTACCAGCAGGGCTTCGAGTTCCAGGCGCCGTCCTCCGACTTCCCGCTCGGGCTGGTGCAGGGTCACGGCGGTCCGTGCGGCGTGCTTGCCGCGGTGCAGGCAGAGATCTTGCGGTTGTTCCTGTTCGAGTACCATGAAGTCCAGCGGCGATTGGCGAACACTACGAGCGCCAATAGCGAGACGAGGGTGGCAGCAGCAGAAGACTCGCACAAGACGCTGCAGGAGCTGATCACGCACGTTGCGCAGGCGAGAGAGAGCGGGCAGAACGCGCTGCTGACAGAGGCGATTGCGTCAGTCTTGCTGCGTTGCAGCAAACGTCAGAGAGAAGCTCGCGGTGCTATTCAGCAGCAACAGCGCGCGATCCACATTGTAATGCAGAGCGACATAGACAACATTGCAGTGGTTGCTGAGGGAGGAGAAGGACCCGTGTACCGCGAGACTGTCGTCCAAGTGACGACCCACAAGGATCCCGACTTGCTGCGCATAATTCACGAGCATCTCAGCGCTTACCAATCGCCGCATGGTGTGATGAACTTCATGTTCAGTGCGCTGCGAACGAAAGGTGTCGAGGCGATCCGATCCGAGATGGACGATCTTGAAGCTGCGTTCACTGGTCAGTTTGGTCACTGCTCCCAGGAGCTGCTGAACTTTCTTCTCACAGGCTCAGCTGTCTCCAACGTGTTTGACGGTAGCGTTCCCATGGGTGACTCTGGTCTCATGCTGCATGGCATTCCAGAGCGCTCTCGAATTGGCTACTTGACCCACTTGGAAGCGCTGCGGTACTGCCAGGTTGGCAGCTACTACAAGTCCCCGATTTACCCGGTGTGGGTGATCGGGAGCACGTCCCACTTCAGCGTCTGCTTCGGTCTGGATCCAGCGATTTGCGAAGAGTCGACTTCGCAGATGCTCTTCCAGCGCGTGCAGCGAGTGTTCAAGTCGTTCGACTCGATGGAGACCGGGTTCATGGACATTTCCATTCTCACTGAGTCGTTACAGCAGCTTGGCGTGGACCAAGAGATCCTGTCGAATGAGTACTGGATGGCGCGACTACTCGCTCGGCTCGAAGTCGCCGGAGCAGGCATTGTGCTGTGGGACGAGTATTGGAAAGTGATCTCAGTGCTTTTGCACACAGGCGATTTCGAACTGGCACTCAGCGGGAGCTATCAGAGCAGTGGTGATGCTGAAGGCGCTCAGCAAACACAGCAGCGACCCCGATCGGACTCTGATATCGCGAGAGAGCTGCAAGCGCAATTTGATTTGGAAGGTAGCGGAACCGGTGCAATATCCAGTCCGGCTTCATTATCCTCACAACCAACAACAGCACCAGATCTGCAGCAGCCAGTGGTGGATGAAGAGTTCGAGTTATATTACTATAACGGGCTCGGAAGCTCTTCCTCGGGGACTGGAGGCTCCAACGGTCCTCGACGACCCCAGCTCGCGAAATGCCGCATCACGGTGCCGAAGAAAGTCGATTTCATTGGCAAGTCCGTTGCGATTTTCGAGACAGGCACGAGTGGCGGCTATGGTTCGCCTCCTTTGGAAGAGATCATCAAAACGAAGTGGACGAGCGCAAGGATAGATTGGCATGGACAGCCAGTGCCCAGCATTGATTGATGAAGAGGAAGCAGTTCGTCATCACTGCAAGGCAAACAAAACGCCAAAGATCGTTCATGCCCAGGTGAGTGCGTTTCAAATATGAATCTTTGTTCTCGAAATCTCGCGATGTTTTTGTTCCGCGCACTGTTGTGGCAGAATGAATAGCGATCATGGCACTTGATATTTGAGATAATTGCAGTTTCAGGTAAAGAGAGAGACTTTCCATTGCTGTGAGATGGGTTGTATGCGTTTCGAGCGATATGAGCAAGTATCTCGGTGGTTTCATGCGCGTTCATTTTGATCAGTTATATTTATCGCGTCTGGAATGCACTGGTACGTCTGAGCAAAGCTACCTGTCGAAAACTGCGGCCATTCTGCTGCTGCGTTTTGAACTCCTTTCAGTTTACCAGCAAACGAGGAGAGCAGACAATGGTGACTGATACGTCAATGATAATGAGCGCAGATACCAGCTGTGATCGTAAGTCGTCTCCGCTTAGCAAGGTAGAGGTAATAGCTGCGCATGAGCAAGGTTTGTCAGCACAGATAGTGACGATGCTGACCGAGACCGAGCTGCATGGTCACCAGCCGAATTCAACAATGGACGAAACTTGATTTCCAAGCTCAGCCTCAGTTACACATGTGGTGCTAGAGAACCCACCACCAGTTACTCCTCAAGAAATAAGCTCCACTTCAAAGGCAGTGGATGGCTACTCTCGACGGTTGTGTGGAATGACTAACAGCAAGCTCAAGTCAAGGATGGCGTTCTTTGAGGTCTTCGGACATCTGGTCACCCCATGATCGTGACGTTGATGCTCGCCTCAGCGTTGACGTTCTTTCTAGTGTATGCCCAGGTTTACCCGACCGAGACGGTCAATGCGGTGCTGAATACCGAGAACTTCGATAACGGCGAGTTCTGGTTGTTGCCGTATCCGGACCCGCCCATCGTGATTTGTTCGACTGGTTTGCTGATCCTGTTTGGCTTCGGCTTCTTCGGATTGGTTCTGTTCATGCTCTTTGAACGCCGGCTTTCATGGGATCTCCCCGCACCTACAAAGCAGAAGCAAGCAAAAGAACAAGCGCTAGTATCGACAAACCAGCAGCGTTTCGGTCGCATTCGCCGATTGCTACGCGAGATACGAAGGGCTGACTTGGACGTACCCGAGGGTAGCGAACCCCAGACGACCGGTGATCGAGGACAAAAATCAAGAAAGCAAACAATTGCGGGAATCTACCGTGAAACGATATCGCACGATGGGAAGTATCGACACTTTTACGTAAGTCTCCATCTACGTTTGCTTCTGAGCTCCTGTGCAAATGACCGATTTCTGCATTGACACACTCACCTTGTTTGCTTCTATGCATAGAGCGCTGCTCTGGATCTGCCCAAGCTCATTTTCCAGAGCACAACGCTGATCACGTACCTCCGATACGGTTTCCCCATGCCGCTCATCTACTTTTACTTGCACCTGCTCTTCGTCAGCTGGCTGGTCACGGTGTACCGCTACCAACGATTTCAGACCAACCGGAACCTCGTCATTGCGCGGCTCCTCTACCTGTGCGTCTTGTGCAGTTGCCTTAATTTGCCTCCTATAAGCCCTGTGAGCTCACCTTATTGTTTGTGTGCTGCCCCCACCTGTTGCTAGATTCGATCTCTTCTTCGCTGTGTTTGCGCCGTTTGTCGTTTTCGGATACGCGGTCTACACGTTCGAGTTCGATCGTGCAGAGCAGTCGGTCAGGGCCTCAACACTCGAGGTCGGTTCATTTGATGGGATTGCGCGTTTGTACGGCGATCCGAGGCAGATCGCCATTTCCCGTGTCGCTTTCCACTACCTGCATTTCTCGAGGTGTTCTCGGTTTGTGAAGTTGTCGCTCAATCTGCTTTCGCTCTACAAGTGGAAAAAGATCATCTGTGCACTGAACGACCTTGTCATGCAGCAGAGAGCTCATGAATAGAAGAAGAACAAGCAAGCGGTGGTCGACGAGAACGAAAACAACGTAATGGACTTGTTCCCAGCGGATTCAATGCCAAAAGAATCCCAAGTTGCTCCTCTAGATCGCGAAGTTAAGGAGCAGGCGAAGGTTACTCCAGTTGGAATTTCAGCAAAGCCTCTGGGCACTGTCAAGCGAAATGTCCCGACGCTCGTGCTGGCGTTCATGCTCTTCATCGCTGGAGTGGTAATCTTCATCTACGCCATCGTGACAGTTCAGTCAAGCACCAAACTGTGCGCAAATTTCCTAAAATGTGTGGTGACGAGCTACCAGTGGAATGTTGGCGAAGAGAACTGCACGTGCTTGGTGTATGTCGACCGAAATACTGCGCTAGCAACATTTGACGATTGGCTGCATCCGCCAGACATGTTCGCGAGCCTTGCGCGCTTGGCTGCAGCTGGCGGGCTTCGCATTATCCAGATCATCAATCGAGAGCTCTCAGAATTCCCAGACGAGCTGCGCAGGTGCCGTGAACTGGAGCAGCTCGTCTTGATTTATAGTCGAACACAGAGATTCCCGGACTGGGCAAATGAATTCCACTACCTCGAGTACCTGTAAGTTTGCATAGAACACTTGTATAGACGACATCTAAATGGCTCGAGTGCGCTGACCCTTTTTCGCTGTGTCTCTAGACATATCGAAGGCGACTTCACTCCAAATCAGATCACGTACCTACCACCAGACCTGTTTGAAGCCATGCCGCACCTGACATTCCTGCACCTGGGCGGCATTCGAAGCGTTCCGTCAATCTCAGAACTCTCCAAGCTGAGCCGCTTGAGATACTTGACGATTGCGGTCACGCACTCTATTCATGAAATACCGAGCTTTGAAGGTCTTAACCATCATCAAGGCGATCCATGTTGATGAACTACTGTTGTTTGCTTCACTGAAGAAGCTCTCGTCGTTTGGACTGACAGCAAGAAATTCGGTCTATTGCAACGGCTTCATCACTAGTGTCTGTGACCTCATTGACTTTCAATGCTTGCTTCGCGCCGACGAAGAGCTCGTGACTTGCACAGACGCGCGCATCAGGACAGAGGACCTGGAGTTGCTCGCACGCGTCGACGCCACAATCTGCATCCAGAACCTCACCTTCGACGTGAAAGCAACCGCTTCCTCAATCTATATACCTCCGATGTGCTGTGCGGCGGCGTCAAGTACAAGCAGTGCTCACTAGGAGTTACGACTGGGGTGTACTTTAACGCGCGCATGCAGATGATTGCATGTGTTCCTTCTCCTGACTTGATCGCGATGCGCAAAGAGCTTATCGCGCGCGGCATTGGCGAGCCGTGCGACCCGAGCGTCGAACCGTAGCTGGGGTGTACTGGGTGAGGCATGCACGAGCGTGTTGTACTGTAGCTCCCGCCTTGCTACGTAACACCACACAACAACTGTACAATTTGTGAACATGGAGCTTTGGTCATGCACATCATAGCCATGAGTACAGAAAGGTAAATGTAGCCATCTCAACTCGCAAGAGTGCTGGTCGCAAGGGTCCACTATTTTAGTCTTTATTCGCGTAGAGTGTACTATTCAGGTGCATCATGGTACTGTATACATTTTGGTGCGCAAGTTGCCATTTCGGCTGAAAACCAAAAATGCAGCAGCAGCAGCAGCAGCAGCAGCAGCACGCGAGGAAGCACACGCGTCACGGCGCAGGCGATGACGACGACGAGCGCGTCGTGTATTACGACGTGAACGCCGGCTCGCAGCGCCAGAACCCACTGCTCTACTCGCCCGAAGACGCGAGGGGCAATGCGCGCTCGACTGCGAATGCCAAGAGCCATTCAAGACGTGGGAGTGGGTCTCATCGAACGTCATCTGGCGCTGCAGGAAAGCGCGCAGCGTCGGCAGGGAGTGCAAACGGCAGCAGCGGGATTCTCGAGCGCCCCAAGGAGATCTTCCACCAGCAGCCGCTCTTCCAGTTGGGTGCGTTGTTATGCATTTGTTTGTAATGTGTGACTGCTTCTGAACCCATATTGTTGGTTGGTTATGTACAATAGACCCCAGTGACGGTGAAGACGATGACAACAAGTCGGAAGACGAGAACCCGTTTGCATCGCTGCTACAGCAGCCGACGCGCAAGCAGAAACCGGTCGACGCGTACGAAGAAGAGAGTGGAGACGACGTCTTTGATGCTGTCATCGCGTCTGCTTCAACAAAGTCTTCATCCACGGCGGGAAGGAAATCGCAGTCAAACTCAATTGCACGCAAGAGCACGTCGCCAGTGCGAATCACACCACCGCGTCGCTCAGGTAGCGTCGCCGTATCGCCTGGAGAAGGAACAGGAAGAAACTCCACAAGGAGAGAAAGACTAGTAAAGCCTGCCGTTGTCTCTGGCATTCCAAAGCGACTGAGCGTGGAAGCAGCGGATGCTCGTCCATCTCGATGGAGTCAGAAGTCGACTGCTGTTGCGAAGAAAGGGACTGATAGGCGCAAATCCGTTCCAAATGCGCTACAGAAAAATCGTCAAGCGCAGATAGGAGGGCCACGACGGTAACATTTTGATGATCTGCACTGGGGTATCACTGGACTGTTCATCTTCCTATGTTGCTAACACTCATTGTGTGAATAGAACATCACTTCCGCTGTCGCTGATGACGGAGTCGCGGCAGCAAACGCAAGACGGAGGATCGCAGAGCGGTCCAAAGAAGAGACGACTCGCAGACGTCCTCATGCGCGCGACACTGCTCTCACAGCAGAAGACACAGGACGAGCGGCCGAGTCAACACCACGACAATGTACGCTACTGCTAAGCCATCATCATTGGTTTTAACCGATAGAGGCAAGTACAAATGGTCATCCAATGGGTATCTAACTGAGTTGAATTACCCTTTGTGTCAGCAGTCACGTGAGTCTTCGTTTACGATTGACAACGAAGATGCGATCGTCGACACGGAGCACCAGATGCGGGAGGAGAAATTCGATACGCCGATCTTTTCGCCATCTAAGTTGAACAACAATCCTTCTGCAGCGTCACGCAAGAAGCAGCAGAAATCGGATGCCGCCGCCATGAAAATCCGCGGCGAGCTCGGTGAAGTGATCGCACGAGCAATCCGAAAGTCGAACCGCGACCTCACGTTGCTTCACTCCCACGGCCAGACGCTCGTGGAGCAGACCAGAGATGCTGGTGGGTGCAGTATCCCAGGAGGTCTCGACAGAGTCCAGGATCGCGACTTCACTGTGATCCGCTTGCGACACCAAGTACGACAAGGTAGTGACGAGCAAATCGTGTACGACGGCACTGTCCAGGAACTCAGTCCAGGAGCCCAGTCGCCATGCAAAGAAGAGAAAGCAAGCGTTCGAGTCGCGTTTTCGTCTCAAACAGCTGCACATCTGAGCTTGAAGCCAAATGCGCTCGTCAAGATCTATGCGCCATTCCACTTCATCCCATTCGAGCAGGCGGCGGGGTCTTCAAGCGTCAAGAAGAAGAACAAGTGGCTTCTGCTCGGAACAACGCTGTCAGAGATCGTGCAATGCTGCTAATGAGGTGGGGTGATAATACAAACACTGATGTGCGTCTTCAATCACATTCTATGGAGATTTTGCCCCAAACGAATCGATTGCAAGCGGAGCTGTTTGCGGCCGCCGTGTTGCTGACGCTGCCTGAAAGCTGCCAAAGTGGAAACTTGGAGGATCTCGTCGCGCCATCTTCATTTCGACGTGGAATTGCTGCTCGCGTTCGCGGTTCGCGAGGATCCTCTTTGGCGTGAACGGCGATGATAGCGGTCGGCGCGAGTACATTTCGTGGGAGATCGAATCCACTTTTTGGACCGAGTGGCGTTCCGTGCGCAGCCAGTCTCGGTTGAGAAAGTCGATCTCACACTTCATCGTCGCGAGCTTCTGACGGTCTGTTTCCGCGCTGTTGGTGAATTTGTCGAATGTGAGGAGACCACGCTGCTGATTCTGCCATCTAGTCGACCCAAGTCCACCACCACCTCCAGCCCCGTAGACGTTTGGGTTGTAGCACTGGAGGAGCTTGAGCTGCTGCTTGGTGCTCAACTTGGTCTCACCGTTCCTCTTCGTGAGCGTCAGGCGACGTCTGCGGCGCAGAAAGTCCTGGACACGGGATTGCGTCACCTCATCGCGGAAGACACGCCGGAAGAACCGCACGATGATCCGCGCTGCGCGTGCTTGCTGCGACTCAGCCTTGACTGCGAACTTTGTGATGTCGAACACAGACGCCTGTCTCTGCAGTGGGGTATCCTGCTCTTCTTCATCCACTTCGTCTTCTTCGTCTTTTTCCTGCTCTTCCGAGAGCGGTTCGAGTTCGTCGTCTTCGCCTGGCACCTTTGGTTCTTCAGATTTGCTGGATTCTGTACTTGCAAGCGGTTCGACTTTGGTGGTGGCTATAGCACTGGGCTTTGGGCGCCGTCGAGCTTTGTCCTGCTGAGGTGAACCAAGTGATGGCGGCGGGTCTCTTAAATTGCGACTTTCGACCACGTTGATGTCGTAGATCGTCCAGGTATTGTCCCAAATCGCCCTCTGTCGATCGGAATAGCAGTTGCTGTTGCTGACCATGGAGCCTGAGCACGAGCAATTCGCTGGATGGCAGGAAACAGCAAACTCTGGGGTTTCCTGGAGCCACACGTGCGTAAAGATCGAGCCATTCTCGTTCGGATGTCCGAGCGAAGAAGACGCTTGCCCCTCAGATAATAACGCATCACTGGGAGAAACTCTCAAGTCGGTACTATTCGTGTTTGTTCCGCTGACTAGAGTTTTCTCGCCTGCTACTGTTGCTGCTCCAGGCGGAAATGACGACATCGCTGAGCTTCGTCGTCGACTCTTTCTATTGTTGTTGCCATTCTCGTCGTCGTCGTCCTTGGAGCTCTGGAGTTCGTAGCACACGACGAAGTTGTTCTGGAAGATCTGCAGTTGCGTGCCATGCTTGAAGCACGACGACCGGTTGTCGTTGCTTTGTCCCCATTTCGAGGTCGCTGATGGTTTATCGCCATGATGACTAGGAGGTTGTGAAGATACCACGCCAGGGTTCCTCGGCACTTTCTGCAGACACCAGACAGTCGTCAGCATGCTCTCAATCTCCTGTGGGAATGCCTGCATGAGCTGCTTCTTGCGGATCGCCTGCTTGCTCACGTAGGAGCGCTGTCGCCACTGGGGTTGATCGTGACCGTGATCGTGATCCCGGCGGAAATCACGAACCGAAGCTACTGCTGCGTCATCGTGTCGAGTGATTTCGGTCATAAGATACGCTGGCCCTTCGACCATTTCGTCCGAGTCGGCGCGCACGATGCCCAGTTCCGTCTCGAGTGCAGCTGCGCTGCCCTGCACGATGAATGCCCAGTCGCCGGAACGAACGCGTCGGTTGTGCTGTTTGCCCACATTCGCGAGCGGATCACGTGGGAAGAGCGTGACGAGCGTGCGGGGGTCGCTCGCGTGGTCCTTTGGCACTTTGCGCAAGCAGCCGTCGCTCTCGACAAGGAGGAACCCGCCGTCTGCCGCCTGAAAGCGCACGATGTGGCCGTAGCGGATGGGTGGAGCGCTGGGCTTGGTTCTTTGTGATGAAGACGCTTTCGACCGAATGGTGCTTTTGCTGCTTCTTTTGGTGGCAATGTGGTGCTGAGACTGCTGCTGTGGTTGCTCTGGTGCTTTGGTGTCAGAAGGTATTGGATCCCAGGACTCGAACGAACCCACGTCTTTCAAGTTGGTCAGCTGCTTCTTCTTGCTGGCACTGCTGGCGGTCTTGGCTCCTTTCTGTGGCTTCTAGAGTATATCAACAGCATCCAGCAACAAGGAGATCCAGTTATCAGAAGGCCATACATTGTCCACTAGTAGAACCAACAAGACTCAAACAGTCCAGACCTGGATCGCGAGCTCAATGGGCTGACCGAAGCGCACTTTCCGCAGGAGCGTTGTCGACAAGTGTCTAAATCAAAAGAGAAGCAAGTGTGGCTATGTACTGAGGACTCCAGGCACCCGCAGATCCAGCAGTAGCCACAAGTAAAAGCACACAGCAATAGCGTGATACATTGTGGAAGACGTACACATAGTCGAAGATGGAGTTGATCTGCTCGTTGCTGCGCGCGACGAGGTACTTCTTGCGCGTCAGGTGCTTCCCATCGGCTCCGTTACCACCATCGCCATCCTCATTGTTGAGCTGGAAGCTCACGACCATGGCAGCCAGACGCACAAGCACCACCAATCTGAGCGTCAACCAATCGCTGCTCGTCGAGCGCTCGCTGGTGCTTGGACGAACTGCTTGGTAAATGCAAATCACCACAGGCTGTTTGTCCCAAGACGCTGTTTTATCCTAAGTGAGGTAGGTGTCTATTGATAGATCGACCTGGGTATAATGAGTTAGTTATGCACCGTTGACCGCCCACTCGACCATCGCAGTCGAGCACTTGATGCTGCGGTTGCGAATCATGCCTTCGAGCGTGCGCGGCGCAAAGTTGAGGTGCACGACGCGGTACTCGGGCTGGAGAGACTCAGGCGCCGCATGCTTGGTGCTCCGGCCGATGCGGAACGCGTCCCCGGCGTCCTTGACGAGTTGCAATCTCAACAAATTCTCAAGCGCCTTCTGCGCCTCGCTGCGCGTCGGCAGTTGGTGCAGTAGGTCGTGTTTGCGGTAGAACGCCTGCCAGCGCGCGTAGACCATCTCGAGCGTGAAAAAGCGCTGGCCATCCTTCTCGAGCTGGCTCATACCGATCATGAGCGCGATGCCATGGTCATTGATCGTCTTGAGCGTCGCGAGCTGGTGGTCCTGCTCGAGCAGGTGCTTGGCGTCTTGAAAGTGCCGCACGCTCACGAACGGCTCTTTGACGGATAAATAGAAGACAGCAGCGGCGGCTACGCGCAGAAAAAACTCGAGAGGCTTGCCGATATCGTAGTCGAACTGGAGACTCGCGAGAAGCAATGCGCTGCTATTGCTTTTGCTGCTATTTGTGGGTAGAGCTGCTACTGTTTCGTCTTTGAAGAGCGCAGCGACTTTGGCGTCGAATTGCTCCATAAATTTGTCGGAGGGACGGCGCAGGATTCGCGCATTTGGCAGCGCGTCCCAATCGATTGTCCGCAGCGACAGCGCTACCGCCATGAGCTCCTTCACCTGAGAGAACGTTGGTCGGTCGATCACGATTTGCAGACTCGAGAATCTAGAGATATGATAGCCCATACATCGTCAGGGTTGGTTTGGGTAGTAGCTGTTATAGATAGATATATGCCATTGTGATTAATGGCAGGGAGCGGCGTACCGTGATCGCACGCGCTTCTCCAGGTTGTCGATCACGTTGAAGTTGTCGCTGATGCCGAGCACGCCCATCTTGATATCCTTCGACTATTGCATTGTCATAAAATCCACCAGCGATGATTATACAGGCTGTACGACATAATCATTCAGAATATAATCGATATTTCATGACGCACCTGCAGCCAGTCGAGTAGATTGTAGAGCAGAAGCTGCTTGGAGCTGCCAGTTTCCAGCGCAAACTTTTCAAACGAGTCGAGAATCACCATCACAGGCTCGTCGGCTGCGGCGCGTTCTGCCAACAGCCCCTTTAGATACTCGTACATGTTCCAGTACGAGAGCGACTGCAATAGAGTATACGCACACGCTGTGATCAGCAGTTCCAACACAACAGCAGAGCAACGGTAATTATGAGCTCTATCGTACCTGGTGCTTGACGGCTCGGTTGCGCGTGAGCTGCGACGTGATCTCCTTGAACGCCTCGATCTCGTTCTGCAGGATCGTGCCATTGAGGTACACGTGTGTGAACGCGCCGTGCTTGCGGCGCAGGTTTCGCATCGCCTGCAGCACGATCGCGCGCGCGGCGCTTCCCACGGAGCCCAACAGCAGCCCCGACTGGTTCTCGCCAAACTGCACCGTGCGCTCAAAGAGCAGCTCGATCTGCGCCACGCATCTCTCGACCCCTATCACGCGGCACGCGTCGCCACCACCACTCTGCTCCGACTTGAGCCGGTGGCGCAGCACACTGCGACACGACGCGATCTGCTGCTCCGTCACATCTACGTCATCGTCGCCATCATCATCGGATAGGAGCTCCACCACTGGCGGCGCCACCTCCTCTAATGTTGTCGCCGCTTCCTCTAATACCGCCACCGCTGCATCGTTTGTCTGCTGTCCTATGACCTCGACATCAATGGACGCAGGCGCAGCCTCTGCTTCTACAGCAGACGTGCCTGGTGCGACCGATGCTGGTGCTGGTGACGGCGGTGGTGATGCCTGCTCGTGGATCGACAGCGGCTCGCTCTGCTTGGTCTCTTCGTCCCGTGCATTTGCCATTTTCGAAGTAGCCGCCCAAACTGAACTAGTAGTGACAGATAAGGTTGAACACGCATCGAATAGTAGCCCGTTTCCTCGGATTGCTCCCATTTCGAAAGTCAAATCCGATCCATCACTTTCTACAACTTGGACATCATCGACAGATTCTTGCCATGGACGATCCCTCCACAACGCCAATAATCACCGCTAGCTAGTATGCGTCCGATACGTGCTCTATCTCCTGAGGCATACCACGCCACTCTTGTGATTTTTCTCGTTCGTATATTTCTTTTTTCTTCGTGCGTGTGTAAAAACAAATAGGGCTTTCTTCTCGCTCACTCTCTCTCTCCATTTCCTGACTCCTATGTGCGCGCATTCCTCCAGCAAAAAAACTAGCACCACAAGTAGTCTTGTCGCCGGATCCTGCTTACAGGATGCTGCAGCCGCTCTTTTTGGGCTTGGGCACCTTTTTCTTGCGCACTTCCCGCACAAAGTTCTCGAACACGGCGGTCACGTTCGCGCCGGTGAGCGCACTGGTCTCTATATAGTGCGCGTTGTAGGAACGCGCTATTCGCCGCCCTTCCTCCGTGCTCACCTGGCACTTGCTTGGGTCCTGGTCCACCACGTCCTTCTTGTTCGCGACCAGCACGATCGGTGGCAGCGGTCGCTTGCTCTCGTTGATTTGCAGGTGCAGGTCGAAAAAAGGTTGTAATTCCTGGATTATAAACATTCAGACACAACGCAAGTCAGCACGAGAAGATTACTACCATACAACAACATGGAGAATCATCAAATGCGGGATACGAATTACGTACGTGGAGCGAGATCCGCGAGTCCATACTGTACACAAACACGTAGCCGTCCTTGTCCATCATCCACTGTCCACGCAGCGACTCGAAATCCTGTATCCCCAACAACAAGCACAAACGAGTGAGCCTTCACATGCATGCGCCTACCCATTATCCAACACAGTTGAAAATGCGACAGCACATACATCCTGTCCTGCGGTGTCGAGGATCTCGAGCATGCAGAGCCCGTCATCGACCGTGATGGCTTTCCGATACGCGTCTTCGATCGTCGGGTCCCAGTCCTTGACGAAGTAGTCGCGTACGAAGCGCAGCGTGAGTGCACTCTTGCCAACACCACCAGAGCCCAGCACCGACATGTGGAACGTCTCCTGCCCGCTCGCATGCCCCACCGACTTGTAGAACGGCTCGCCCTGCGAGATGTAGAGCGTGTCGTTGTTCTGGAGCTCGTCAACGTCCGTGATCTCGGCGCCGGACTGCAGAAACACGCGCTTTGCCTTCACATTGAGTTTCTTGCTCGCAGATTTCTTCAGCCGCGCAATGTTGTCCTTCGACTTGAGGTTCATCACCTACGCATCCATGCATTAACACCACAGGGGGGAAGCGCTTTCATTAGCATTCACGCACACGCGCATTCATACACACACTAGGCATGTAATGACAGTAGCAGCATTAGCAGACTCCCTTCCTTCCCCCCTCCACCACGCAGACAGCCAATATAGAAGGGGGGAAAGAGGGGGTCATGAGGGGGGAAGCGAATCAAAAGGGGGCGCGTACCTTTCCTTCCGAGCCAGGTTCATTCTTATAGATAAAGAGGCGCTTCTCGGCACTCATGGTGGACGGACTGACGGGCGGAGGCGCACGCGTGGGCGGGCTGTCGATCGATCGATCTCTCTCTCACGCGCGCGAGCAGGTCAGGCGGGTGGACGGATGTTCACAGATACGTGCCTTGGCCGCTTTGGCCGCTTTTGCTTTCTTCTTTCGCTCCCACACAACACAACCCACTCACTCGCTCACTCACACAGAGCTGGCACATTCAAAGACCCGACGGCGGGCGGGCTTCGAGCTAAAAAGCTCACAGTTGACTTGATTAATGTATGATGAAAGCACCCGCTCGCAGGTTTGTCACGAAAGTTTGGGCAACGCAACCTCACAACAATGCCTGATTCGGAAATCCGATGCCGAGAGGCGGGAGGGGAAAACATCCCACCTACTTTTGGAATTTACCCATGTGACAAGAGACAGTCATGGTTTACCTCGTACAGATGCCACTCCCAATAAGTTACATCAAAATTGGCGCAAATCGATATAC
>JALBZZ010000513.1:0-22447 GCA_038051095.1 Globisporangium irregulare
ATTTTGTGTTCCACGCCCCCGCTTTTTTGGTCAACTCAACCGTTTTCAAAAAAATTTTAAAAACAAAAAAACTGTTTTAATCCCCCCCACCCCCCCCCCCCCCCCCCCCCAAAAGTGCCTCGCTGACCATCGCCGCTCGCCATTCTCTCGCCTCGTCCCCTCATCGTGTGTCTCGACCTCTCGAGGCTAGCTGTGTGTTGGCTCCTTCGCCTTCACATGGGCAGAGGCAGGTGATACGCGTCTATCACTTCAACTTGGGACAGCGACCACCTACCTCATCTCTCCAGGACCTGTTCTAGCAGCCTCGAGACGGCACGTAGTGCCTCAACTGCGCTCTCACGCGCAGAGATCTCAACGTGAGGCACGTTGTGCTCTCCACAGAAGGCTCTAATATTGGAGGTCGTCGCTGTCGTTATCATCTCTGGTTGCAGATCGCGCTTGTTGCCAACTACGACCATAGCAACGTTCTCTCCTTGTTGTTGTGGCGGCTCTCGACGCAGGAGGTACTCGCGCACGAACTGCCACGAGCGCTCTTCCTCTTGGTTTTCGCTCTCGAGACTGTACACGAGCACGACGCCGCGTGCGCCTGCCAGGTAGCGCTCGAACATCGCCTTGCCGGCGAATTGCTGCGACGGCACGTCCCACACCTGCCACGTGAATACCAAGGAACTATCACTATTAATGCCTCCTGAACATAGCACCATACGAAATCAAGCGCACTCACTTCCATGACGACCCGAGGGAGCCCTTTGAAGTGCACAAGCTTGGCGCCGATATTCGCTGTTTGTCGAGACGCCACACGCACGCAAAACCAGATTATGGATCCGACGGTGGCAGAATCATACGGTTTGCTGCTAATATCGCAGTGTACCTGTTGCGGATCTCACGCCTTCGTCGTCGTCACCTTCGGCGCGAACCGCGTGGTCGCCCATGAGTCGTCGGAAGAGCGTCGTCTTGCCCACACCGCTGGCTCCCAGCACCACGAGCTTGATCTTCTCCGCGGTCGGCTCGGCGCGTATGCTATCTGCACTTGTCCGACGGCACACGCGACTCGCTTCGACCAAGCCAACAGCAGTGTACAGTAGCACAAAAGCAGCACCAAACAACAGTCAAGAGTGTCAGACGGCGGCGATTAATCTACAGCAATCACCACAACGAGGGGATGCAGGCGTCGTGGTCAGACCTTTTCCGCCCATCGAAATGCGAACCAAGAAATTGCTTGCGCTCTCAGTGAAGCCACTCAAGCACTTGCCAAGCTGTAACTGGTCAAACTTTATAACGGGCACAAGTCCCTCCGTCGCCCAATACCAAAAACAACCATTGTCGCTGCCGCCACCGGCGATCCGCCGTCGGACAAATGTCTTTACGAGAAAAGCCATCGCAATGAGATCTCATTGCCCGCCCCCCATTTTACAATTCGCCATCAAGGATCCACAATCTGTTCAACGTACCACAGCCACCAAAGAATGCTCGGATACGTGACCGAGTTCAAGCTCTTCTCGGCGGGGCTCATCTGGGTGCTCGCACTCGTCGGTGGCTTTGGGCCGCTGCTTCTCCAGCGTCAGCGCCACCACCAGAGCAGCAACGACAAGAAGTGCCAGGCGCTGATCACGAGCATGCTCAACATGTTTGCGGGCGGTATTTTCCTCTCAGGCGCGTGCCTGCACCTGCTCCCCGACGCACAGGAGAACGAGGCGCTTGCGAAATGGCTCTGCTCGTCTGAGGAAGGCTGCTTCAAGTGGGCCAACTTCTTCTTCGGCTGCGGCTTTCTGCTCGTGCTACTCATGGAGGTGTTTGCGCACGCGCTGCAGCACAAATTGGACAGTGCACACCACCACAAAGAGAGCGAGGTCCAAGAGCGCACGCCATTGATGGCATCCAGCTCCGTTACGATGAGAGACAACGATCTGCAGCACCAATTGAGTATCAGCCAGCACCACCATCGTCACGAGTCGTGCTCCTCTGAGGAGACCGACGCCTTCATCGCCAACTCTCCTCAAGCGCTCAGATTGTACTCCAATAAGGATGACGACCTCCAAGGTGACGACAGAGACCTTGGTCACACCCACCACGACCACGATCTCGAGACCGGCAACAGTGATCGACGGCACGAAGAGCCAACGCCAAAGACGCTATACGGAAGCACGAGCATCAGCACTACCAATGTCCATGATGATAAGCATGACCAGTCCATCGTCAGCACTCCAAATATTGACAAGCAATTCGTCGACCTGGAGGTCACGCACACGCATGTGCACGGCATAATGGACGCCAAGCCGATCCTCGCGTTTGTCGTGTTCCTCGCGCTATCGTTCCACTCGGTCATGGAAGGTATGGGCATCGGCGCGTCGGACCACGCCGCCTGGGATATTTTGATCGCGGTGCTTGCGCACAAGTCGCTCGCGGCGTTCGCGCTCATGCAGGAGCTGCTACACCACAAGGTTCCTCGACGCCGCGTGCTCTCGTCGGTCGGCGTGTTCTCTATCATGACGCCCGCGGGCATCCTGTTCGGCTGGTTGCTTGTCGACACGACCACTGAGAGCATGGGGAGCGGCATTTGCTCGGCGCTCGCGGGCGGCACGTTTTTGTTTGTCGCCGTGATGGAAGTGATCCCGCAGGAGCTCAAGAACCAGGAGGACCTGATCCCAAAGTGCAGTGCATTGCTCGCAGGATTCGACATCATGGGTGTGCTCTCCATCTGGGCGTAGGTCTTTCGTTGGTAGTTTGGTTGCTTTGGTCCGCTTTAGATCCAGAGCCGTCTGTCTGGTACGGTAGCTTGGTCGCTTTTGCTGCTTGCTTGTAATAAATATATGGAGATATGAGTTGGAACTTTGGTCGCATTCAGCAACGAAATAACTCGACTGACAGAGAAATACGCATTTACATGACTGATCACACACGAACTGCACAGTGGCGAATCGACCGAACATGCGAGATCTGCTGGTGTTCTTGATGCTCAAGCTCGTTTTACTCCTGCAACAAATCACAATGTGAACGGAAAGAATGCAAATCAGATACTTTGCTCATTGCAAGCTGTCATGAAAGTTGCTTCGCAATATATGTTCATGCTCTCTCTCACACACACACCTCTCCCTGGACACGAACCTGCAGCTTGGAGATCTGCGCGCAGGGGATGGAAAAGAGTTCAAGTCCCTTCGCGTGGTAAAACATATTGGAGCGCACCATTTCGCTCATGATTTTCTATTGAGATGGGGATAAAAAGAACGGAGACACACAGCGAATAGTTCAGTCGCCAGTGAGAACAACAACAACCGCAGTACTCAGCATTCGGACTGCAAAGAATCATTTCACACCTTCATCTTCAGGAGGCGGAACTCGTCAAATTTGCGCATGTGGTACTCAATGAGCACGTTCACGTTCTCCACGCGGCGCTTCTGGTCCGTGAGCATGCGCAGCTTCTTCTCTTTCTCCTTCCCAGAGCCTCCACGCTGCAAACAAACATGACTGAGCCCGGTGAGATCGAGAACTCGTATCACACAGACAACTACAGAACAAGCAACACAGGCACGCTCGCACCTTCTCATCGTACTCTTTTTGCAGTTTACTCTCGATCTTGAGCGCCTTCTCTCGGTCTTCCAGTAGTCTCTACAGAGTCGCATTAAGAACTAGAGTTAGCCATGTATCCCATTATGCCACACATTCATCAACCCTTGCAAGCAAACAGCGCACCTTCATGGGCACGACGCCCCAGTCCTGGATTTGCGTGAGCGTGAGCAGCATCTCGGCCTCAGGGCGCTGCAGCATCACGTCGTGAGTCTCGACCGTGAGCTTGTGGCCGCTCTCACCCAGGCTCACGAGGCACTGCGCGATCTCCTTGCAGCCCTCCTGCGCGCCGATGTCCTGCATGGAGCGCGCGAAGCCCGCGAAGAAGCTCTCCTGCTCCTCGCGCACGCGCAGCATCTTGGCGATGAGCTCCTCGAGCGCGCGGCCGTTGCGCTCCATGAACTGCAGCTGCGCCTGCAGGCTCTTGCCCTTCTCGTCCATCTTGTCCTGCAGATCTTCGTTGACTGGGAGTACAGTCAGTATCAGGCAGCTTTTCAAGCTCTGGCATTTTTGAGCTGCTGTTTGCAATAGTACATTTTCCAACTGTAATAGAGGACTCTACTCGCTTTGATACTAAAACTGTGCCATAAACGCTGTGATAGCATCCGTATAGTAGACTGCCGTTGCTTTCCTTTTGGTACCGCGTGTCATCATTCCTCCATTTCCCATTCCCGCCCCATTTCCGCATTCCCGTATTTCCGCAACGAAGCGCAAGCAGGGCTCAAGAGAGTGATCAAGCAAGCAAGCTAGCAAGTTGCGTCAGGCGTCATTGAAGTGCCATTTAGTATGTCGAGCGTGAGTGGAGACCCACGCCGCCCCGCCGAGGTCCACTCGTTCATCCGCGAGCCGCTGGACACGAGCAACGACCCCATCGACTGGTACTCAGGGCTCTCACTGGTGCTCGGCTCGCTCAGCTTCGTGCTCAAGGTGCGCATGCGTACAGAGGCGTTAGGTGAAGCTCTTGATGCTGATCTGTGTAGATGGATCTGACGATGGCTCATTCTCTCTGTGGATGTAATCTTTGTGGATGTACAAACAGTGGAAGTCGCTGGCGTGGTGCTGCTTCATTTTCTGTGGCGCGTCGTTCATCAACATGCGCAACCTGGACTCGGACGTCAAACAGCTCTCCATGTCGATCATGTTCGCGGCCATGTCGCTCGTGTCGGCGTACTCGGGTGACCAGAGCTCCGCGATCACGATCCCCGTGTCAGCAGGCACAGCGTCGCTCGAAGCATCGCCTTAGTCGCCGTGAAGGTTGTTTGGAAACAGAAGAATGAGAGAGAGATGAAGAAACTGGTTGAGGCGAGAATGCGTCAAGTAATTGCTGGGTACGTTTGTGAGTGCAACTACTGGGTATGCTGGCACATTACTTTGACTGCGAAAATGACTCTGCGCTTGGCTGATAGATGGACGCAAGGTCGCAGAGCACGATGCGCGCCGATAATAACCAAGTATTAATAGCACATGCCATGTATACATCCATCCACCCCCGCCACATTCAACTACATGAAGTGTATCGCTTCAGCTCCTTCCTCCAGACTCGCTTGCACTAACAAAGTTGATTGTTGTAAGCACAGAATGAAGAGCGCGAGCGTGGGGGACGAATGACAATGACGCAGAGGTTTCAGTGATTCTTCAACGCGAGCAAATACAATGAGAGACCGCGCATCAGCTCTTGCGCAGCAGCAGCATGTTCGCTATGAGACTCAGAGGGGTCCTGAGCGAACTTCTTCGCCCACATGGCACCAAGAAATGCAAGATGAAGGAAGTAAAGAGGGTTCCCGATCCCCTCGCGAGGATGATGACCACGAGCAGCTCAAGAAATCAACAAACAGCTCAGATGGAGGCGTCATGTTTCGTCACAAGCTGATGAAGCGACCCAGGTCACCTCAAGTCCACGCAAATGGCAACAGCGCTGGTAGCACTGTATTGCCGCCCATACACAACAGTGGTGGCGGTGGTGGAGGCACCATGCCGGTGCAAGAGCGGCAGCAGCGACAGATGCGCTCGTTCTTGCAGAACTTTCTCGCTGACGAGAGCGGACGCTTTCAGCCCGTGATCGACCTCTACCAGCACGCACTCGACACGGGCATCACTGTGACCGACGCCACAGTCCAGGAAGTCGTCAACACTGTCCCCGCCCTGCGAGGTTTGAAGCTCACGGGCTGCTCACAGATCACGGACGCCGGCATCTGGGCGATCGCGAGGCAGTGCAGCAGGCTCGACACGATCTACTTGGCCCAGTGCGAGCGCGTCACAGAGCTTGGGCTGCGGATGCTAGCGCACAACTGCCAACTCGCGGTCGTCGATCTGAGCGATTGCCCGCAGATCACTGACAGTATCATCCAGACCCTTGCTGCAGGCTGCTGGATGATCCAGACTTTCATCATCAAGCGCTGCCAGAAGATCACGGACGCTGGGATCGTCAAGATCGCGCAGTGTTGCAAGGATCTCCGCCACTTGGATGTCTCCGAGTGTGAACACGTGGGTGAGTACGGCGACAAGGCGCTCGTAGAGATTGGTAAGTACTGTCCGAAGCTTACGGTGCTCGACCTCTTTGGTTGTCGCCACGTCCATGACGCTGGTGTGCGAGCAATCGCGCGAGGCTGTCCGCTTCTCACAACGTTAAAGCTCACGGGCTGCAGGGACGTGACCAGCGTTGCGATTCGTGCACTCGCAAATCAGTGCCACCAGCTGCAGACGCTCTCGCTCGCAGGCTGCATCAAGACCACGAACCAGGATCTGAGTGACATCGCGACAAAGTGCTCGAGTATCTCCTGGCTCGACATCAGCGGAAGTCCAAACATCGATGTCCACGGTGTGTGTGCACTCGCTCAGAACTGCAAGAACTTGAGTTACCTAAACCTTTCGGACTGCCAGCGTGTCAGTGACGCAGCACTCGACGAACTCGCCAAGAGCGCGATCGCCAAGCCGCTCACCAGGCTTTCACTCGGCAACTGCCCACGGATCACCGAGTCTGGTATTGACGCACTCACAAGTGCGTGCATGAACCTCGTGACGCTGGACCTCACTGGCTGCGAGCAAATCGGTCGCCGCTTCCTGCAAAAGCTGATCTACAAGCTCGAGTTTGTCGAGTGGGCGTCAACGTTCTTTGGCTTCCAGCCGCTGCCGAATGCCGCTGAGCTCTGTCGACAGCGTGACCGAAGACTGCTCGAGCTCAAGAGCGCGATCAAGATCCAAGCGGCGATGCGAGGTTGCCTCTCGCGTGGTGGACTCTGGGAGGCAAAGCTCAAATACGTCGAGAAGAGGATTTTGCCAAAAATCCAGGCTCGGATTCGTGGATTCCTGGTGCGGAAGGGCCTAGCTCTCGAGAAGCAGCGAACCATAGAAAACCGTGCAGCGAGCGTCATTGGACGAGAGTATCGCAACCTGCAGCTGCGTCGTATACTCGCGAGAGCCAAGCGTTTGCGCAGGATCCAGCAAAATGAAGAAGAGGCGGCGCTCATCTTCCAGAAAATGTTTCGAGGTTACCAAGCCCGCAAGCGAGTACGCAAGGTGCGCGATGAGATCCACCGCCAAAAACAGTTTGAGGCTCGCATCATTGCCATGAAGGAAATCGCAGCAGTCAAACTCCAGCGCGCATACCGTGGACACAGAGGCCGATCAGAGGCGACGATGCTCAACGCTGCACGCGAGGCCAAGAGGCGGCAGCTTGAACAGGAGAAGCGAGCTGTAATGTACCTGCAGCGCGTGTATCGAGGCCACAGAGGCCGCCAGCTGCGTGCACAGCGACTTGCCGAGATCTTGCATCGTAAACAGCAGCACGACGGTGCGACAAAGATGCAAAAAGTGTTTCGTGGTCACAAAGGGCGTCGCAATGCGCTAATTCTGCGAGAAGAAGCACAGGAATTGCGCGTCATCAATGCTGCGATGACGGTCCAGCGATACTGGCGCGGGATTCGCCAAAAGCACCTATCAGCGGTGCTTCTTGGTCTCATCAAACTTCGCGCGAGAGAGAACCAGGCGGCACATTCCATTCAAGCTGCCTACAGGATGCATATGTCTCGTGGCTTTGTGAAAACTATGCAATTGACCATGCTTGCACAACGCAAGCGGCTGAAAGCTGCGACCGACATCCAACGAGTGCTGAGAGGGCATCGTGGACGCGCCGAGTACGAAGTACAGCAAGAGCTCCGGAAGCTCGAAGCACAGGCAAAGCCACTGTTTGTGAAAGAAAGCAGGCTCCACGCTCTTGTCGACGACCAGCGCGACAAAGTGGCGAGTCTGACAGCAAAGATACACATCGACGAGGACGAAGCACGTAGTTTGACGCTCGAGCTGGAGAAAACCATGAAGATCAAGACGAAGTACCATGACTCGAGCCGCATCACGGGCACACCACAGCGGTACTTGACGCAGTACCTCCAGGTGCAGCTCGCAGACCAGCTGCGCGCAAAAAGAATCGAGATTGCGCTCAATGCACGCAACTTGGAGACCTTGACGACGACTTTGAATGATATAGAGAAGCAGCTTCGCCTGGTGAAGCGCTCTTTGGAGCCGCTCACAGACGGCGTGATCAAGAAAACGAAGGAGAATCACACCAAGCGCCTGCAGGAGACTGTGCGTCGTCAACGGCGTGCAGCGACAAACATTCAGCGCGTTTTCCGTGGGTATCGCGTGCGCTGCGCTGTCCGCGAAGGCGGGAACTGCTGGATCAAGATGTGGATTGAAGCCAAAGATGCGCGAGAGTACTATTACAACGCGTTGACGGGAGTCACGCGCTGGAGTCGTCCTCTGGCGATGGACATTTTCAAAGACGATTTTGCCAAACCAATCTCTGTGAATGATACTGAAGAGGGTACTATGACGAGCAGTTTCCAGCAAGAAACATCATATACTGCCTCATTATCGTCGTCAGCACGAAACGGTGGCGCGTGGTACGAAGTGTTTGACGACACGATCCAGGCGACGTACTACTTCCACAGCGGAACCAAGGAATACCAGTGGGACAAACCGGCGAGTCTCGCAAACTCGTTCTACACCGAGAGCCAGTCGTCCCGAAGACGCAAAGAGTGGATCGAAGAGCAGCAGCAGCAGGGAGACATGGACGAGCTGCTCGCAACCACGATCGTACGCGGTTCACTGCTCGGACAGTGGGAGAAACGCGTCGAGCCGATCAGCGAGTATTTTTTCTTTTTCCACCGACAGACGCGCGAGGTGCGAGCCTCGCTCTCGCCGCGAAGTGTCCACGCTTCGCTTAGCGACGCAGAGAAGAAGACGACACGGCGCTCAGCGAGGAGTGTCCGATATACTGGAGACAATCCAGCAACCTCATCGTCGACAGCTCGACCGCTGCATTGGCAGTATCGCTACGGATACGAATACGACACGAATGGGAATCTCGTGCACAGCAGCGAGTCGCGACCGGTCTGGACCGAGTGTCTCGACCAAGACAGCGGGATGATGTACTATTTCAACGCGCTCACGGACGAGTACCGATGGGAGAAGCCCGAAGATTTCAATGCTTCCTACGAGCAGTTCGTGAGTCACTCGAACTCGTCTCGCGAGTGGTTCAACTCGGTTACACAACAGCAAACAAGCGGAAGGGCTAGTGAGAGAGGGTTTTCTAGAAGCGATGGTGAAATGGACGCGGCTAGTACTGCACGCATGCTGACAGCTCGGTCCGTGAAAAGACGAGCACTGGGCAAGAAGTGGGTCGAGTATGTCGACCCCGAGACGCAAAACACGTTCTACTATAACGAGATCACGGGCGAGACTCGCTGGTCGCTCTCACCCAGGAGCGCGCGCGATACTTCAGACAGTAACGACCAGATTTCATTAGCTCTCTACGCGCAGGTCAAGCAGCTTCGTGAGATGCCAGTACTGTACTCTGCACGAGAGTCGCACATGACGTGGCTCGAGAGCGCGATTGTCGAGAAGGACTGGAAAAAAGTGGATGCGCTCGTTCAGCAGATCTTTCTGAGAGAACAGAGCCAGGCGGTTGCAGAGAAGAAGAAGAAACAAGATAACTGTAGACAGCAAGTTGCTGTTCCGGCCACTTCACTAACGGTTTGCGAGGCAGAGACTTCAAGTGTTGATACTGCAGTTCCAATCCAAGAGCTCAACTCCACAGCCCCAGTAGCTACCAACAATTGGCAGCAAGATTTAGCCAGCGATGGCAACGACATTCAGATGACAAACAGTACCGGTACTGGAAATCAGCAGAGCTCACAATCCAAATGGGCTGTGTACGTGGACGACGCCGGCAACACGTTCTACTTCAACGAGCAAACAGGAGAGACGAGCTGGACTGACCCATCCTTGGAAATGGCTATAGAGACGGTGAGTGATGGTGGCGGTGGGAATACCGCAAGTGGTTGGCAAATCGCGTTCGACAGCGACGGCAACGCCTACTACTACAACGTTGCCACCGGCGAGACCTCCTGGACCGATCCATCAACAGCATCAACATCAAACGAAATGTATTATTGAGTACTTTCACACTATCTCCAGATCCATACGACTCGACGTCTTCGCCCTGCTCCATTCCTAAAGCTACTGAGCAAGTGCCTGGACGTTCTTACGCATGTATCAATCGCATTCCATTCTCCTATTCCAAGCCACCCATGCACACGAGCTTCGTCTCCGTGTATTCGTCCATGCCAAGCGGCGAGCCCTCACGACCGAGTCCCGACTGCTTGACGCCGCCGAACGGCGCCTGCACGTTCGAGACCAAGCCCGTGTTCACACCGACCATACCGCACTCGAGTGCCGCTGCGACGCGCCACACGCGTTTGAGGTTCTGCGTGTAAAAGTAGCCCGCAAGACCGGCTTCCGTGCAGTTGGCGCTCTCAATCACCTCTTCTTCAGTCGAGAACTTGAAGATCGGCACCACTGGACCAAAGATCTCTTCGTGCCACACGCGCATCGTATCATTCACGTCCGTGAGCAGCGTCGCTTCGTAAAAGTTCTTGCCCTCGGCGCTTGGCTTGCCGCCCGTGAGCGCAGTGGCGCCCTTGGAAAGCGCATCTTCGACCAGCTCCGAGGTCTTCTGAAACGCCGCAGGACCGATCAGTGGTCCCAACTGCGTGCCGCTCGCACGCGGCTGACCCATCTTGAGCTGCTGCACGCGCGCAACGAACTTGTCCGTGAACTTCTTGTAGATCGCCGAGTGGATGAACACGCGGTTGCTACACACGCACGTCTGGCCCGTGTTGCGGAACTTGGACATCATCAAGCCGTCCACAGCCGCGTCCACGTCCGCGTCTTCAAATACAATGAACGGCGCATTGCCGCCCAGTTCGAGCGACAGGCGCTTCACGTTCACCGCCGACTGCTGCATCAGGATCTTGCCCACGCGTGTCGATCCCGTGAACGAGAGCTTGCGCACATCGATGCTCGTCGAGAGTGCTTCGCCAACCTCCGCCGCGCGGCCGTGTGCAGACGTCACGACGTTGATCACGCCCGAGGGAATGCCGACTTCCTGCGCGAGCTTCGCAAGCGCTAATGCTGACAGCGGGGTCTCCGCGGCAGGCTTGACGACAGCCGTACACCCCGCCGCAAGGCATGGACCGAGTTTGCGCGTGATCATCGCCAACGGAAAGTTCCATGGGGTGATGATGCCGCAGACGCCCACTGGCTCCTTCACAGCGATGATCTGCTGACCCTTGGCGGACGGCGGCACAACAAAGCCCGCCGTGTGCATGATCTCGTGCGCATAGTAGTCGATGAAGCCTGCGGCGTACGCGACTTCGCCCTTCGCCTCTTGCAGTGGCTTGCCGCTCTCAGCAGACGCGATCACCGCGAGGTCGTCCGTGTGCGCGCAGATGGCCGCGTACCACTTCTTGAGCAAGTTTGAGCGCACGAGCGGCGTCGTCTTCTTCCACTTGCGTTGCGCTTCGAGCGCCGCGTGGATTGCTTCGTCGGTCTCGCCCTTGCCCATGTCTGGGATGCGCGCGATCTCCACGTCAGTCGCAGGGTCTGTCGTAGAGAGTCATTCAGACGCAGAGTAAGCAAATAGGTGCATTGCGCCAATGATACACACACATAAACGCAAAAAGGAAAAAGAACGTACCAATGATGGAGAAGTGCTTGTCTGAGTGGGCTTCGACCCACTTGCCATTGATGAAGCCTTGCGTGCAGATGAGGTCGGTCTTCTGCACTTCCGAGTGGAACTGCGCCACAATAGCGGCGGACGTGCGGGTAGTCGAGGAGGAAGCCATTGCGCGCGTCAAGAGCAATCCGCGTCTGGCACTGGTGAGCATCTTCTGAATGACGAGGCGAGGCGAGCGCGTCGAGCGTCGAGAGAAGAAGGAAGGAAGGCAAGCACTTGAGCACGCGAGCGGCAGTTGGAGAATGAAGACACGAAGATGCAACTTGTGGCGGTTGCAACTGGCGGGTTGCTTGCTTGCTCAGTGGTCCTTGCAGTTGCAAGTTGCGCAGGCAGATCTTGTGGTGGATGGCGCCTCGTGATTTGCGCAAGTGTTCCCAATTCCCGCGTGTACGCTCCCAGATCTTCGGATTGGGCTCACAAAAGCAAAAAGCAACAGCGCTCTATTCTATGAGAATGAGATCGCGTACGCTCGCAGATGGCTGCTGTGGTTTAGTATGGGAAATCGTATGGCAAAATTGCGAGCGTACGCGCGGCGGATCTTTTCTGGTCCAAAAAGGATTGGAAATGCCGTGACGCAGCTGCATCACGGATCGAGGAGTTCATAATTAGTATAATTGTACCTAAGAAATATATGGGTTTCAGGGATATTTTACATTTTATAACTCTGTTCTACTTTCAAAAAGTGGACTTTTGGCAGTAATAATTTTATATCAAATCCACATTTCTTCTGAACAGGGCTTCCTTGATACTTTTGGTACTAAAGTATCAGAGCGCGAAGCACTGCACAGTTGATTAATACTCATGTATGGACAGACCACTTGCTTCCTGACTTGTTCACGGTTGGTTGAAGCCGCTTGGTGAGCTCGAGTGTATCCATGTGGAAAGTGTCAATGTACGCGAGGAAATCGCCGTACGAGTCCGACTGCGCGTTAAATGCGCTGTCGCCGTGCTACAGTTGATACAGGACAGTTGATACACACACACACATAGATGGCCGTGTGTTAGCATTGCAGCAGTGGTGGGTGTCACTGCGCGCTCTCACCTGCTCGTCATGCTTTCTGCGCTGGAGCTCGCGGTCGTTCTGCACCATCACTTCCTGGATCTGACCACCATTGCCCATGTAACACAGTCAACACTCTATCAGACACCGGCTGGAAGCGAAGAGACTTGGGTCTGGAATACTATTGCAGAAGGGCTCTTCTGTTACCTTCTTGCGGTGCCGGGACTTGAGCTCCTTGAGCTCCAGGTCGTGGACCGCGCGTAGGTTGTCCACTTCTGCCTGGTGGTACGCCTGGAGTTCTTCACGGACTCGCACCTCTCTCTCCAGCGACTTCTCGTACCCACTCAGCACCGCTCGTAGCTCCTGCGTATTGTTGGTGTTGCGTAAGCAAACAAGGCGTCAAGAAAGCAGAATATACTCAGGGTGCTCACGGATCTGAACCTACCTTGACCTCGAGCTCCAGCGCCTTGTTCTGCTTGGTTTTCGCTTCCAAGTCGCCTCGGATCTTCTCGAATGCGCCTTTCCAGACACGCTGCCACTCCCACTGATCGTCGCTCTCGCTCGTCTGCACCACTTGGCTCTGCATCCGAGTTTTCTTTCAGGGAGCACAAAGACCTCGACAGTCAGAGCCAACCTCTCGAGCTCATGCATGTGCATGTATACTACTGAGACCAATAATGATTCCTACAGTACCCACCGGTGGAGTTGCCTCGATCTGGTTATCACCGCGGTCTATCGGAGTACCAGAGCGCAGTCGAAGATGGCTAGAGCTCTTCCCAGTAGCCAGCTTTACCCTCGTGTGCACAACCTACCCAAACAGATGCAAATAGAGACATTGTGGAACTCCACACGAGAATATCGACGCAGCTATCGTGCAAACGAACCGTGTGGCGAGGTAGTGTGGGCAGCGGACCCTGCGGAGGCATCTTGGTGAACGGTTCGTTCAGCGCCTAGTGCTCAACATCCCACCACCAAACCAACGTTCATTCACATAATCAACCATCACCGTAGCATAACACATAAACTTATAGCAAGACTGCTGAGCGTACCCCATTGAGCAGCATCTGTAGCAAAGCATTGGCGTACTCCAGTACGTTCTTCATCCACGTGGGGTTGGACGTGGGCTGCGTGAGCAGCTTGCGCACCCAGTGGTTGACGCGGATCTGCTGGTGCTTGCTGCTCTCGACGCGTCCACTGATTTCCTGCACGCGAGCGAGGGTGTCACGCAGCGCATCGGTCGTGCTCATTGCTGGTTCTGTCGAAGGGCTTGTACTTCTGCAAACTGATTGGACAGTGGATGGATAGACAGATGGTCGCGATCTTGAAAAACCCGTGATGATACTGAATTTGTGGCGTCGTTTCGAGTCCCATCAGCAATAATGGATAACAGTAACTGCTTCTACGACGACAACAGACTGAATTGGTTTTCACACTTGCCGACCGACAAGCCGGGGCTTTCATCGTTCAAACAAGCGGTCGGTGGCCATCTCGTGGGGATTGTGCTTTTGGTGTCATAATGGACCACAAGGTCACGACCGACTACACGCGCTTGCTGGGCAACGCCAACGTCAAGGTATGCTCTTCCAAAGGTTAGGTACCTGCCTGCCTATTGTAACGAGCGGCAGTGATCGTACTCGTAGGTGTATGTGCGAGCGCGGCCGTGTGCCGATGGACAGAAGCCCCCCGAGGACATGTTTGAGCGCAATCGCGACACACAGAAAAACATCGTGATCAAGGTGAGCTTCGGGTGTTTTGTGGTCGCTGGAGTGTTGATGACTAAGTCTATGTGCGCGCTGCTTGCTTCTAGGACACGGAGCGCATGCAGTATGGCAACCACGCGTTCAGCTTTGACAATGTAAGTGAGCCTATAGTGCGCCATGTTGCTCGTGTGGATTTGAATCTACTAGTATATCCTGACACTTCGTCGAACACTCTGTGCTTTTTTGTGCGTTGTGTGCAGATCTACTGGACGGATACGTCCCAGTCGACATTGTTTGAGACTGTATGAGCTCTAGGAATCTTGTCACTACGTTCGCTCTCTCTATTAAACCGCCCTCTCGACAGTCAATCTGACGGATTGCTATGTCTTCTGTCTTGTTAGACGAGCAAGCCGCTCGTGGACTACGCGCTCAAAGGTATCAACAGCTGCTGCTTTGCCTACGGGCAGACTGGGTCCGGCAAGACCTTCAGGTGAGCTCAAAATCGTATTCGCCACCAGTCCTTTGCTTGATGAGATTCTCTTCAAGAGTTACGGATTGTTGTGGTGAAATATGACGCAGCATTTTTGGTGAGAGTGGCGAGAAAGCGGGCCTCCTGTCGCGATCCATCGAGTCGCTCTTCGAGTACGTCGACCGGAACGACAACAAGTCCAAAGTATATCTATCCATCTACATGTACCTACGCGGTTTGTGAAGCTGAAGCTATCAACTCTACTAACAAACAGTGTATGATCTCTGTGTCTGACTCCTAGGAATTCACGCTCGTCGTGAGCTTCCTCGAGATCTACTGTGACCGTGTGCGCGATCTCTCGCGAGAGTACGTCTAATGCCTGCACATTACTGAACATATCAGCTGTACTTGATGCAAGGCATTGACTGAACAGTGTTTTGTTCGTCAACAATCAGTTACTTGAAGAAGACTGGCCGGTCGATCTCGTACCAGACCTCGAGCAGCACGGAATGGTTTCTCCGTCAGGTATACCAGTGAATCAGCTGTCCATAGCCAACCAACCCTACGCATGCATCTCTGGATGAGCTCACTTTCAATATCTTATGATGAAATCAGCAGCAAATGATCCGCACGGAGAGCGCCTCGAGGTATGGATTTCGATCGTCAAATTCTGAATCCTAAATTCCCCTAGATGCTAGGTACCCATCAATCTACCCTATCAAACAGCTTTGGCTCGAGTTCCGCGATTGCAGCCACGCCAAACCGCAGCGAGGAGGAGTACGACTACGAGAAGGCCAACTTTGAGATCCACGAGGACGCACAGGGCAACGTGTTCGTCAAGGACCTGGCGATGGTCACGGTCACGTCGCGTGAAGAAGTGGATCTGCTTGTGCAGTCCGGACTCAAGCTACGCGCCACGCACGAGACGAAGATGAACGCCGTGTCGTCCCGCTCGCACACGGTGTTCACGATTCACATCTTTCAGCAAAGTAGGCTCTGGGAATTTGGGTTCATATCATCGCTGTCCTAATAGTGGAAATTGGTTCTGACAATGCGGTACTGTAGTCCAGGAGACGGGCGAAGTGACCTACGGGATGCTCAACATGGTCGACCTCGCGGGCTCGGAGCGACTTAAGAAGAGCGAGTCGGACGGCCAGCGCCTGAAGGAGGCGCTGCACATCAACTCGAGCCTCAGCGCCGTGGGCAAAGTGGTCATGTCGCTCGACCCGGAGAGCGGCTACAACTACATCCCGTATCGCGACTCGAAGCTCACGCGCTTGCTCCAGAACAGCATTGGTACGTTGCCGCACAGAGAGAGCTCTTCGCATACCTGAGACTTTGTTTCGCAAATGCTAAACGCGTGCTGTGAATGTTAGGCGGCAACTGCTTCACGATCCTGCTCGCAACGATCCATCCAATGAAAGAGCACTACGAGGAGTGTCTGGGCACATTGCAATTTGCGAACCGATGCCGCTCTGTTCAGAACCAGGTAGAGATCAACGGCACATACCCTTTCTTTCGCCAGCTTAACGCTGACCTCAGTTTCAAATTTGTGCTTTGACAGCCTCGTGTGAATCACATTAACGGCTCGGTCGCAGACAAGGACCGCCGCATCCGCAAGCTCCAGGAGGAGCTCTCGATCCTGCGGCGCCAGGTCGAAGGACTGCGCTCCGACTACAACAACAAATTCGTCGCGGCGCTGAACGAACTCGGATTCGACGCGGAGGAGATCACGGAGAGCGGGGAAATCAAGTTTGCGGTGCGATTGGCATCTTGATTTACCATAAGCCTATCTGTGAGAACTTTGTGATTTTTTTAACGAAATTGACTCTGTCGTATTTTCACTTCTAAAGGACGGACTTGTGCTCCGGTCAGTGTTCTCGGATGCTAAGCTTGAGGGCTGTGATGCTGAGAGTGGCGGTCTCGCGCTCTCGCCTACTCGGAAAGCGGCGAATCAGTCTCGCATGCAGACCACGCGACGAGCAAACGGTAAGATCGAGATCTGCTATGTACTCCAAGCGGAGATACTGGCTGGCAGCGACTCATGGCGGTGATGGTGGTGACTTATTGACAGAGATCTCCAAGAAAGACCGCGACCACCTCCGGCAAAAGTACGCGAATGCGAAGAACAACTTCATGATCGTCGTGGTACGTTCGGACACCGTCAAATTTGACTCAAGAAGCCCATTTCCCACCAAATCTTCACTCACGCATAAAACCCATTTCCCCTCCCAAAAACATGCAGAGCGAGGCAAAGAAAGAGAAAGAAGAGTCGCGGAAAACCATGAACGATCAGCGGTGCCGCATCGCCACTCTCGAAGAGAGTCTGGTGCAAAAGACGAAGGAGTACGAGCGCGCACTGGCGTCCGAGGAGATGAAACATTGCACCGAGATCCGGGAGTTGCTGAGCAGGAATCCACACTCACAGGAGCAATGGGAGCAGCAGCAGACGATGCGGCATCGGTCAGTATCGATCAGCAGCATCCGAGCAGATACCACAGAACGAGACGAGAGCAAGAAGCGCGAGAACAAAAGCGAGCAGGTACCAGAACGAACACTTCGCTTGACTTGGGGATCCTCTGCCCTGAAGTCTTGAACTATTTTTTTTACCTAAGTGGTCTGACGATTTACTGCACTGCTCGGGTTTTCGTGCTGAAAAAGAAACTCCTCCAGCGCGTCGCAGCTCTCCAGAGCTCGAAAGAAGGCGAGATCGCGCTCATTCGACAGCATGTGCGCACTTGCTTCTGTCTTTTTTGTCGACTGGTTCTTCAGATATCGCCATACTGACCCTCCTCTCACACATTTCTTGACTTTGCGTGTGATTTCAAATATCAGTTCGATCAGATCCTGAAGAAGAAGAGCACCGACCTGGACGCTGCGAACGAGAAACTTCAGCAGCTGCATACCGCCACGGCTCGCACCGTCGACGTACGCTAGACCTCCAGTGTGTTTATTCTCACTTTGTACTTGGAGCGGCATGTTTGACCTCTCAGGACGGTTTTGACTTGTGTTGTAGGACTTGCGAGAAGACTGCCTAGAGCTATACACGTACGTCGGTCGGCTTCTCAGCGTGCTCGGCAACAATGGACAACGGTATGCACTCCATATGATAGCTCATTGGCATAGTGGAGTCTACTTTCTTACTGACCGCCTACTAAATCTACCAGCGGTGCGATGGCTCCGAAGAACATCCTCGCTGACTCCACGAAGCTCCGACATCTAAAAGCGCTGGTAAGCCGACCTAGCTAGCACCACCAGTTCTAGTAGCTTGAGACAGAGACTGACGTTTCGCGCTGCCATAAACCAGGTTGCCATCGATACGACGCGACATCTTCAATACCTGGATCGAACAAACGCCGCCAGTAGTATGCATCCTCACGACGACAACAAGATGGTTCGACCAGGTTCCGCGCCAGTGCGCCGTTCCAAGACGACAAACTATCCGTCCGTACTCCGTGACCGAGTGAACCAAACGATTGCTCACCCGACCGCAAACAACTGCGAGGTGGTTGACGAGATCATCTTTGAGCATCGGCAGGAGTCTCTATCAGCAGCAGCAGCGACCAGATCGTGTCCGTCAACGTCACGAGACGATTCTGACTCAGCTGAGCTTGGTCGTATCAAAGCGCTGCTGGATGAAGAGGTATAGATTCTATTGAGTCTCGTAAGTGTGAAAATTGAGAAACTGTCGCTGACAACCTTGTGCTCGTCCTGCTAGCGCAAGAAGAACAAAGCGCTGAAAGCCGCGAACATCGCGCTGACGAGACAGACCCAGCGGAAATCTATCACCGGCGGTCACTAGCCACTGTTGCATGCAGTCTATTCCAGTTTTGATTTTGATTTCTTCTTCTAGTGCTCAACACGGCTCTGTCTCTAGCCAAATGTAAATACAAAACCACCAGCCTCCCTATTTTCCGTGACTCGCATCAATCTGTCTACTCACCACCACCACTTCAGCTCAGTTCTTTCCAGCGATGATCCGCAGCATCTCGTCGACCGAAGTGACCTTTTCACGGGGCTTGCCCAGCGCTTCGCCGCGCTTTGTCTCTTCATCACTGAGGCGTTCGTAGTTCTCCCAGGTCACGAGCTGCTTCTCGGGTTTTCTCGCCAAAATGATCTTCTTGATGGTCTCCAAGCCACTGCCGCTAGTGCATGCACTGACAGGCTTCAGCAACTTGCCACTCTCGATGTCTTCGATAATGCTTGTGACGGTCTCTCGTGCATCGACAATGTTCGAACCGATGATACCGGACGGACCGCGCTTCACCCACCCAGTGCAGTACAGACCCACGACTTGCTCTTCTCCATCATCAGTGCTCTTGTTCATAAGGCGGCCCTGGACGTTTGCGAGAACGTTGCGCTGCGAGTCGAATGGCGCGTCCTCCAGCTGGTGCGACTTGTACCCGATGCTGCGCAGCACGAGCCCGCTGGGGATCTCTTCAAACACACCTGTACCCACAGCTCGCTGGCGGTTCGCGTCGCCCTGCAACCGAGTCTTCTCAACACGCACACTCCCGACTCTCTCTGGGCTTTCAGGGTCCGCGACGAGCTCCACTGGCGCAGAGAGGAACTTAATCTGCACCTCCTTGTTCCCAGCGACGTCCTTTCCGAAATCACCCGAGATCTTGGCTGTAAACCAGTATAAAAGGAACGATTGACAGACTATAAGCACCTGCACACCAGTACCAACATTGTGAAGAGCTCAGCCACCAATCCCACTTACTAAGTAGCTCGTTCATGCGCTTCTTGGCTCGTTGCTCGTTGATCTCCTGTTGTGAGGCGTTCGTCAGACTCGCCTTTAGCTCCTCAGGGTCCACGACACACGAGACGCCCGAGAGCTTGGTCAGCTCGCGGATCTCCTTCATCGTGAACGCCGCCTGCGCGCTACCGCGGCGACCAACCAGGTACACCTTCTTGATGTTGCTGCATGAGTATTATCACAAAGGAGCGAGTGAGTAAAATACTTGGCAACACTGATCAAACTCGAGGGACTCAACCAGAGTACACACCTATTGCGAAGCGCGTCCACGGCGTGCTGCGAGATGTCTGTAGTCGCCAATTCGTCCACAGACTTGGTCAGGATGCGCGCGCAGTCGACAGCGACGTTGCCCTGTCCAAAGATCACCGCGGTCTCGGCCGAGAGGTCCACCTGGAGGTCCCGAAACTGCGGGTGGCCGTTGTACCAGTTCACAAACGCGCGCGCACTCAACACCCCTGCCAGGTGCTCGCCCGGGATGCCCAGCTCTCGATCGCCTGCTGCGCCGTACGCCAACACAATCGCGTGGTAGTTCTCCTTGAGCTCCTGGAGGAAGACATCGTCGCCGACTTTGACGTTGCCGAGAAACGCGAAGCGCTCGTCCGCCGCGACTTTCTCAAAGTCGTTCATGACGGACTTGACCTCTGGGTGGTCCGGCGCGACACCAGAGCGCACGAGGCCGTAGGGCGTCGGCAACGCCTCCAGCATGTCGACGTGCACGCGCGCGTGCTCCTTGAGCAGGTATTTGGTTGCGTAGAAGCCCGCGGGACCGGAGCCCACGACGCACACGCGGATCTGCTCAGGGATGTCGGCGGTGGAGAGCGTGCGCGTCCATGGCGCCGAGACAGCGGAGGACGCTGCTGCTGCGGGTGTGGTGGCGCTGCGACGCAGCAGCAGCACCGTGGAGCGGCCGCGGGCGATCCGCTTCATCATCATCATTGTTGTTGCAATCGGTACCAAACAAAAATGCGGAAAATGAAATGATGGATGTCAATCATGTTAGTTTTCGGTCAGACATCGTCGGCGAACCTGTTGTCCCGTTACGTTCGTGCATCATCACCAGGAGTGATGATCTGCACTTCAAAAATATTGTACAATGCAGAATAACACCACATGTGTGTGGACGAAAAATGTTCGCACTTTAATGCAAAATTTCCTCTGACAGATTTCGCAGGAGTCAGTTTCTATTCCCACAAATTGTGCCTTTCACTGTGTGGGAAATCTCTGGAAACCTAACTTCACGATTTGCAGGCACGCTGTGACCGCAGAAAAAAACTACCAACCAGACTAGTCTATGAAATCGTAAGTTTTGCCTGTACTGGCGTGCATTTGATTCATTTTGACAGCGCTGTTTGCTTCCAGACTACATCATTACACCGAGTCGCGATAAGCTTCACAGACTCGAAGTCATATACATCCTCCTCCACCGCTTCAGCTATCCACGCTGCAGTGCTTCACCTATTGGTGAGCCACAGCACTCGATGGATGGGTGACCCACTTCTGTGATTGGTTGAGGGAAAGCGCCATGATATTAGCTTGCAAATGAAGTATGTCCAGCGTCGCAGTGGTGTGTACGGAGATCATGCAAATGGTGTGAACAGGTTCATTGTGTCTGGTTTCAAAAGCTGTAGACTTAAGAAGAGAAGAAGAGGTGCTAATAGTTTTATGAGCTATGTGCGAGTCCGTAGAATGCTTTAAGTATTGTGGGGATATATTGATATAAACAATTTCACACGATTTGTCTCAGCCAAGTGAAAAGCACGTTCTCATAGGCATGTTTTTCGCGAACTGCAACTGGCGGTACACGGCGGCAATTAAATTAGCGCCTTGTTTGATCTCGCATCACCATCTCTTGAGGATTATCTAAGAATCAATAGAAACTGCAAACCTACAATTCTTGCTAAAAAAAACTTTTTAGTTATATTACTCTATTCATAAATCCTCATACCAAAATAATTAATATCCTCCACCATTGTTTAATCTCAATTTGGCTCACCTTGTCTTGTGTAGTCCGCTACTCTTGGTAGTCATTTCATTCACTTTTTGTAGTTAAGCGACCATAATTTCTACAACATTCCATATCGATCTTAGAACCTTCGAGAGCATTCGATCGATATTTGCCTTCAATAATGGATACTTTGTTCAAGCTTTTCACTCAATAAAAACAAAATTTAACAGAATTGAGGCCAGCAAAGCGGTTTGACAGCGGTTCAACTCTTGGTCCTGTCAGAGATCAGCAAATGTGGACCACACGCGCAGCTGACTCGTCTTCTGTCCCATCCATTACGCTCTTCACTTAAATCCTTTTCCGCACCCCGCCTAAATCTCGTTTTTGCCTCAACTCTTCTGAGTGGTACTGTGGACACATGTTGCTACTGCACTCTCTCGACTATATCCCTATCTCCTCACTTCAACCTCCATAAACGCATATGGCTCCATCCTTATCAACTGTCGCAGGTCTGTACCGTCTAAAACCGGTATTTTGTTCTCGCCGACTTCATCTGCTCGCTCATCTGATTGGCTCGCTTGGGTTCACTCTACCGTCTTCGCGATATTATTGGCTGAAATGACAGTGGACCTCCTCTCTCTTGCAAAAAGCGCAGCCGCGTTCACCCCTCCTTTCCCTCCCCCTCCCTCCCTCCCGATCCTGAGTTATTTTTTTGTGCGGCGGCCCCCGCAAACAGGGAGCAACTGCAGCACTCGCGAAGAAGCAGCCAAGAAGAGAAAGAAGAGCAGCAGCAGCAGCAAGTGGTGGCCATCGCTCGCGCGCGCTTTCCGTCAGTTCATTCCTTCATTCTCGCTCTCGCTTGGTTTCCCTCACACTCGCGCGCGCGCGGGGGGGGGGGGGGGGGGGGGGGGGGGGGGGGGGGGGGGGGGGGGGGGG
>JALBZZ010000514.1:0-22395 GCA_038051095.1 Globisporangium irregulare
TTGCACGTTTCGAGCAAACGCGTCCTAATGTCAAACTGCGTGGAGACCATTTTCGCATCTTTTCCTCACAACCATGGAGTTGACCCTGAGGGGAACTCGAGGTACCCACTGGAACTGGAACTAGCCTGAAAATCGGTTGTTATCTGCCCACCTCGATGAATAGACACATGGTCGAAGTTCTTGGTCACGCCATTAAGACTGGTTGAATAAATCTTCAAAAAGGTATTTCTGGTCAACCACACAAAACTGAAAACAAGTATTCATCGTATTAATACTTCAAATTCGAAAAGTCACCACATTGTAACATACCTTGGCGTGATTCATGCGACCAAGGTACTGGAGCGGTATCCCAAACTTCCGAAACAACCGAATCTCGGAGTGACTTTGCTTGGAGTTTTCAGTTTTGTCTGTTATGATCCATACCCGAACATTGTGTGAGCTATATGAAAATGCAAAAAAGAAAAGTTAGTCAAGGCATTGAACAAGATCGTCCAGTACACAGCGTTCGTGCTTTATCTCAATTTGCGTAATTGTGACCACACACACGTCCAACGCCTCTGTAGCAATGTTGATATAGTCGATTATAGCCCTAAGACTCGATCTTTCGGTGTGATACTTATGGCATGCCATGAGGTCGCACCCACCAGTATATAACTGGCTAATGCACGGCATTAGCTTGTCCGGAAAGAAGATCGTCTCCATATGGGACTCACTCCGTTCCGGTGAAGCTGATGCCGTGGCTGCATCCGTGTCGGGGGATTGTTTGGGCTGGAGGCTCGTCACTCTATTGTGCTGGGCCGACGTTGAAATCGAAGTCCGTCATGACTTTGCTCCTCGACGAGAGCCTTGGCTTTGTTGCGTTTCGTCACGAGCTGTAAAACGGTTTTTTTGCCTCTGCCTGTAACTTGTGCAATCTGGTCCATCGTGAAACCATACATTAGCAAAAGCAATGCCGCTCTCCACACGAGTGTGTTGAGCACATGCGGAGAGATCGCTTGCAGCGTTGACGGCGTTGGTGACGCTGGTGGCCTCGAGCCCTGGCGCTCATTTCCCTTCCTTTTCTTCGACATGAACGCTCTTCTCTCTTTCAGTTGCAATGAAAGAGTCTTCAAGAATGAGCCGCTCGTTCTTGGACGCCTTCTTTTTCTTTCCCAACTGTGCTGTGTCTTGTATGGAGTTTTATATAGTGGGGGTTTAGCTGTGAGAAAAGGACGAGTCAAGGAAGCTGACCCCAAACCCAATTTGGTTCTTTTTTCCTTATAAAGGGGTATATTCTTAAATAGAGGTAAAATGGTCAGTTTTGTCAAAGAATGACAAATCGGACAGGAGCCCCTGAAAAGTGAGTCCACGAGAGGCATGTCATTCACTCTTGGCTTTAAGCATCACTCTTGAGCTGAGCATGATGACATCATCATTGGGTTCTACTAAGACCGGTTTCGAATAAACCTCTTTTATTGTATTTTGTGTTGATTGGTGGTAACTCAGTAAATACACAATATAAGCCAATGATAGCCGTTTACAATTCTTGTGGGTTCATTCGTTTTCACGTTTTGCAACTTGATGAAGTAGCTTTAAACGTGCCACACCAAATACCCTCTTCAAGCCATCTCCGCGTCGGTTTCTCACGAGAACGTGAGAGCGCGGATTTCTGCCTGTCAAATGTACCAGAGTTTTTGCTTTTTTTAGGTTTTACTGGCCACCTGTAAAACCTGAAAAGAACGAAAGCGAAAGCTTGGAATATTTCTTTTTGTCGGTGAGAAATCCACAATCTCGATGTGTACATCGGCTTGAAGAGGGTATTGAATTTGGAGACTGACCTGTTTATGTCCAAGCTCCCCTTGTCCAAACCACCCACCCACACAAAGCCGACCCGCCCGAGGACGAGAAAGAGAAAAACGGCAATTGAACGCGCGCAGCTCCCGCCTCCGCCCCGAACGCCTCTCTTCGCGCGCGCTACCCTCCCGTCGTCCGCGCCGCCTCCTCCCCTCCGCCGAGTGCTCTCGCCGCTGCCGCGCGCGCTCTTCCCGACGACCCCCGGTTCGCCCGTACGCGCGACACACGTCGAGCAATCGCGAGCCCATCCCCCACCTCTTCTCAACCATTTCTGTCTTGCCTCTTTGTAGCCGCTCGCCCACCCACACAGCAGCAGCTACTTTGATCGCTAGCCTTCCTTCCCTCTCAGCCAGACAAAACCAACAACGATGTCGGCCGCGTGGCAACCGCAGCCAGCGCTGCTGCAGGAAGTGGTGTCGCTCCTTCAGGCGTACATGGTGCCGAACAACCAGGTACAGCAGGAGTCGTACCAGCGCCTGCAGCAGTTCCAGCAGAACCTCGAGTTCAACCTCTACCTCGTGCATCTGCTCTGCTCGCCGCAGATGGAGCCAAACGTGCGCCAGCTTGCCGGCCTGCTGCTCAAGCGTAACATCAAGGCCAGCGACGTCGGCGGCAGCAAGACCCCCGCCGAGATGGAGATGCTCGCTGTGATCCGCGCGCAGACGCTGTCCGTACTCGTGGACCCGACTTCCGCGATCCGCAACGCCGCCGGCTCGATCGTCACCACGTTTGTGTCACAGTACACGTTCCTGGACGAGTGGCCGGAGCTCATCCCAGCGCTGCTGACGTGTCTCGACCAGCAGGACGAGAACGCGATCGCCGGCGCGTTTGGCGCGCTCTGCAAGATCTCGGAGGACTCGGCATCGAAGCTCGAGAACTCGCCGAGCCGTCCGCTGAATACGCTCGTGCCGAAGCTACTGCAGTACTTCCACCACCCGAACCCGAACTTCCGTCGCGACGCGCTTGAGTGCTTGAACAACGTTCTGATCTACATGCCCGTGGGGCTCGTCGTGCAGATGGACAGCTTCCTCGCGGGCATCTCGCACCTGACGCAGGACCCGTCGAACGAAGTGCGCAAGCTCGTGTGCAAGAGCATCGTGATTTTGCTCGAGGTCGGCGTGCAGTACCTGCTGCCGCACATTGACAGCATCATCCAGTTCATTCTGCGTGCGAACCAGGACGAGGACGAGAACGTGGCGATCGAGGCGTGCGAGTTCTGGGCGTCGTTCTGCGACCTGCGCGAGTTCAACGACATCAAGCAGGTGGTGCAACCGTACCTGGGGCAGATCGTGCCGCTGCTCTTCCAGCGCATGGTGTACAGCGAAGAAGATCTCGCGAACTTTGAGGCCGAGGAGCAGTCGCAGAACGAGAACGTGCCGGACCGTCCCGAGGACATTAAGCCCGTGTTCCATCGCGGCAAGACCGGCGCCGACCACTCGCGCGAACACGAAGACGGCGACGACGATGACGACGACGAGGACTACGACGATGACGACGACGATGACGACGACTCGCTGCTGCAGTGGAACCTGCGTCGCTGCTCGGCCGCGAGCCTCGACAACCTCGCGAACGGCTACGGAAACGACATTCTGCCGACTCTGCTGCCGCTTTTGCAAGAGCGTCTGTCGCTGCAGGGGCCGTGGCCGCTGGTGGAGAGCGGCATCCTGGCGCTCGGCGCGATCGCGGACGGCTGCTACAGCGGCATCACGCCGCATCTGCCGCAGCTGTACCCATTCTTGCTGCAGAAGCTTGACGACTCGGTGCCGCTCGTGCGCAGCATCACGTGCTGGACGCTGAGCCGCTACGCGACGTGGGTAGTGGATCAGGGCGACCACGAGCTGCTCAAGTCGCTGATCGAGGCGATGCTCAAGCGCATCCTGGACCCGCACAAGAAAGTGCAGGAAGCCGCGTGCTCGGCGTTCTGCACGCTGGAGGAAGAGGCACGCGAAGAGCTGGTGCCGTACCTCACGCCGATCCTGCAGAACCTCATGTTTGCGTTCGGCAAGTACCAGGCGAAGAACTTGCTGATCCTGTACGACGCCATCGGCACGCTCGCGGACTCGATCGGCGACCACCTGAACCACCCGGAGCTGATCGCGATCCTGATGCCGCCATTGATTGCTAAGTGGAACCAGCTGGACGACCACAGCCGCGAGATCCTGCCGCTCTTCGAGTGTCTGGCGCCGGTCGCGCAGGCGCTGGGCAACGGCTTCCAGGAGTTTGCGGCCACGGTGTACGCGCGCTGCGAGCGCATCATCAGCAACGAGCTGCTCGCGGACGCCATGTTTGAGCAGAATCCGACGGAGGCCGACGAAGGCGACCCGGAGCTGATCGTATGCGCGCTGGACCTCGTCTCGGGGATCATCGAAGGACTGCGTAACAACAGCGAATTGCTGCTTGCCAACTCGAACGTGCTCAACCTCGTCATGGGCTGCGTGCGCCACGAGATGCTCGACGTGCGTCAGAGCGCGATGGGTGTCGTGGGCGACCTCGCGAAGAACGCACCGGAGGTGCTGCGTCCTGGACTCGGTCACATCTTGCCCGTGCTGATCGAGAGCATCGACCCGGACGAGCCGACGGTGTGCAACAACGCCAGCTGGGCTGTCGGCGAGATCGCGGTGCGCATCGGCGCCGATATGGAGCCGTACGTGGAGAGCTGCCTGGGCCGCTTGATCGGCATGATCAACCGCCCCAAGCTGCCGCGCAACCTCGTCGAGAACTGCGCGATCACGATCGGTCGCCTCGGATACGTGTGCCCGACCGTCGTGGCGCCGCACCTGCAGGAGTTCGCCAAGCGCTGGTGCCGCGCGCTCGCGCACGTGCGCGCGCCTGAGGAGAAGGAGCACTGCTTCCTGGGCCTGTGCTACATGGTCAAGGTGAACCCGAATGGCATCGTCGCGGATTTCATGTACATGTGCGGTGCCATCGCGTCGCTCGAGGGCCAGACGCTGCAAAACGCGGAGCTGTCGGACATGCTCTTCCAGATCGTGCAGGGCTTCAAGGCGAGTCTGGGCGACAACTGGCCAAAGTACTTTAGCAGCTTTCCGGAGCCGCTGCAGCAGTTCCTCATCAAGCGCTTCAACGTGTAGAACGAGCCACGAGTCAGGGGCAACGAACACACAGCAGCAAACAAAGGGGGCCCTTCTGAAGAAGAGTGTCGAAACGAGTGAGAAAAGAAAATGCTGAAAACCAGAAACAAGTAGAAGACGAATGAATCGAATGCCTCGAGCCAGGCGATCAGTAGACAGACGACCCAAGTAGTAGCAAGCAAGCAGTAAGGTAGTGTTAGGTAGGAAAATGAGGAATCATCAAATAGTCAAGAGAGTAGGTGGTAGGAGTTAGGAAAAAGAAAGCCAACAGCAGTCAGGAAGAGCAGCCAGCGGAGCCACGCAGCGCAGCGCAGCTCTTTTTCGACAATCGTAGAGAAGTAAACGGAATGGACACGCGCATTTCACACTTCGCTTCGGCGCAATAGGCAATTTAGCAGCTTGATGTCCAGTGAGAGGTGCTTCAGTTAAGACCTAAGTGAGGAAGTTGAAGTCACTTCGACTTCAACTTCGGGTGCCCTTCCTCTCAATCACTCCTAGCCAACCATTTGTCAGTATCCTCCTTCCCAGCAGCTCCAAGCAAGCGTCCAAGTCATGTGGACACTCGCATCCTGTCTACATTGGCCATATGGTTACGATGGTCAGGCTGGCTCTCTGAGCGTTGTCTTCTTTGTCTGACTTGCTGCATCGAGCATTTACATGTGCATTCTGGTCCGACGCACATGCAAGAGCATTGAGGAATCGATTCTCTCTCAGCTGCAGGATTTACGAAAAGTGCAAACTGAGCCAGTCGGTGCGCAATTGACGAGCGCAGGAGCGAGTCTTTCGTGCACTTGTGAAGAATGTCAGCCATGTCATCCCATACATATCGAATGGCGACAAGTCTCGCATGATGGATCGCACGAAGGTTTGATTTGCTTGCTTCCCATGTGTTGCTTCTCCAAAATCGCAAATTGCATCCTAAAATCCAGCATTTTTCTCCTAGAAGCGTCTTGACCGAAGCAGTACTATCAGAAAAGTCTGATCTTGACCGATTTTAATGGAGAGAATGTTGTGGAGCGCTTTTGCGCACGAATCTCAAATTCGGTCAGAATCAAAGACTTGTGATAGTACTGCTGTTTCAGCTTCGGTCAAGACGCTTCTAGGAGAATTCGTGCGCAAAAGTGCTTCACAACATTCTCTCCATTAAAATCGACCTTGAAGGTGGCAGCCCTTTCGATTTCTTGTGTATGTGTGTCCCACCCAAACGCCCCAACACAGACAGCAACACCAAAACAAGAATCTTCCACACAAAAACAAGCAAAGCAAACAAGCAAAGCAAACGATCCAAAAAACAAGCAAGCGCACAAGCACAAGTCATGACGAGTCTCGAGCAGTTGCTGCAGCAGTTCCCGCAAGCAGCAGCACAAGCGCACGCGCCGACGACGGACACCGCGCACTTCCAGGAAGATCAACACCACCAGCAGCAGGGCGCTGCTCCAGGTTCCTCAGCTATGCGGCCGCACGCACGACGGCGAAGCGCGTCCTCGGCGGCGTCGTCCTCGCGCGGCAGCATGGGGCTCAGCGGCTCTATCCCCGTGCCGGCGGCGGGCGCGTCCATGTCCGCGTACCACCAGCGGCGCACGCGCGATTTTCTCTCGCGCGGGCGGCGCTCGTCGTCGTCCTCGTCTTCGTCCAGCGACGAGCAGGACGACGGCGCGAACGGTGCGTGTTTATAACGTGCACATGTATTGTTAGTTTTAGTTTATTGTTTTGCACTGTTGTTGTTGTCGTCGTTATTGTTGTTGTTGTTTGCGCATGTCTGTGTGTTATGCGTGCGCGAAAGAACGCAAGGTCGGATGTTGTTTGCTCATTGCTTGCTTGCTCATTTGTTGCTTTGGTGATTCTTGTGTGCAGGGATGGGACCGCCACAGTCGACGAGTTACTTTCGCCCGCGCACATTTGAGGACTACACACGATACTTTGAGTACGTTTGCTGCTCATACTCACAACAAGTAAACACTTGTTTGTTTGCTTATTTGCTTGTTGGGATCCAATTGCGCCAACTGATTTTTGTTTGACGTGTGATTATTTTTTCATACACAATGCAATAGGCAGCAGTGCATGGAGGGCTTTCTAGAGAAGCAGAGCTCAGAGAACCCGCAGCTGTGGAAGGGCCGCTGGTTCGTCATGAAGGACGACAAGCTCTTCTACTACAAGCGCGAGGTTGACGTGCGCGAGAAGAAAGCCACGGACCCCACAGTCTGCGGCGTCATCCAGCTCGCAGACATCGACTCGGTCACGACCGCCGTACGTTTTCTGGCTCTTTGTCATTTAATTGTAGCGCATTGTGAGATTCTTCAACTAATGCTGTGTGATATGTATGCGCGCGCATGGATGCAGAAGGACTTTGGCGTCGCCACGTTCCAAATCCGCACACAGAGTCGCCGATTTATCCTGCGCGCCGAGTCGAAAGATCGAGTAATGTGAACTCTTGTGAAATGCGCATAGTTGTTGCAATTTCTGCTAATCACTTTATTATGGCACGCTTTTTGTGATATGTTTGGTTTGTAGATGCACGACTGGCTGTTCAATTTCCAGAAATCCATCGCTAGTATCATCTCGGTGCTCACGCGTACGCAGGCGACGGAATATCGCTCGAATCGACTGAGTAATAGTCTCTCGCGACGGGTACGATACGATATTTGCAACTTTGTCATTGCTGAACAAATGCATGGCGGTGTGTCGATTTGTACCAGAGCGAGTCTCATTATTTTTGCATCTCGCTACCTCCTTTGAAACTCTAGAGCATCAGCCGCGCGAACCGAAGTGTGTCGTTTGATTTCCAGGAGCCGGGTGAACACTACGCGTCGTCGGTAATGGACGATTTCTATCGCGGACGACCAAGCGGCGGCTTCTTTGGCGCCGACAGTTTCTCGGACGGCTCGTCTTCGAATGGCGGCGAGCAGTATCCACACCCGCGCACAAGCCCGCGTCGCGCGACGAGTCCGATCAGCTTCAACACTTTTGGACCGCGGAGTCCGCTGGCGACGATGTTTGCGTTCGATCCACTCGACGATCTGCCAGAAGTGATCACGCGCGACGGCGGTGAGCGCAAAGAAGACGATGACGATGAAGACGATGACGAAGAAATACAAGCACGACTGCGTCTAGGAAGCAGTACCAGCAAAAATGGCGAAATTGGTGGTGGTGAAAGCGGCATCCAGGAATCTCCAGTGCTCATGCAGACCCTGTCGCCGCCAGTCGCAACGGGAAAGTACATTCCGCCATTTTTGCGAAATCGGGGCTCTGCGGGACCCCCAATCGCGTCTTCGTCGCCTCCGCCTTCTTTTTCTACACAGGAGGATTATGGGATTTCACCTGCATTCGAGCCAATGCCAGCGCCAGCTCCTGGACGGTGGGTGCCTCCGAGCCAGCGCGAGGGCTTTGCGTCCCGACTGTCGATCGATGCGTACTCGACCACGACGCGCGAGTCTTTCTCAGACAATTTTTTCTTCGAAGAGACGGATAGTTACAGTATCGGCGACGACGTGCATGGCGTAACGTCGCTCATCGGCGTGCGCAAGTCCATGGAGGATGTGTGCTGCTGCATCCCGGACCTGAACGCGCACTTTGGCGACTTTGATTACCACCAGAAGCAGTCGATCTACGTACTCTTTGATGGGCACAGCGGCGTCCGAGTACGATACGCACTATAATTATGTATATGGGCTATCTTCCATATTCTATCTAACCTCTACTTGACTTGTTCGTATTGACATAGGCGGCCAAGTTCTCCGAGCAGCGGCTGATCCCGTACCTTCGTGCGCACGAGTCTTTTTTGACAGATGCGCGCGTGGCGTTCGAAGAGTGCTTCGAGATGATCGACAAGGAGTTTCTTGAGAAAGCTGCCACGGAGTCGCTGAGTGACGGCACGACTGCGGCGGTGGTGCTGATCCGAGGCAACCGCCTGCTGACCGCGAACATTGGCGACAGTCGTGCGGTCGCGAGCATCGGCGGGCAAGCACTCGATATCATTGAAGAGCAGACGCCCGGGCGACTGGACGAGCGGACTCGCATCGAGTCGCGAGGCGGCTGGGTGCGCGAAGAGAAGGAGCTGCACATGTCGAAGCTGCACTCGATGGACCTGAGCGACCCGGAGATCCAGCAGCGCGCCGGACGGGTAGTACAATGGGTCAACATCTTCCGCGTCAACGGCGAGCTGGCGGTCTCGCGCGCAATCGGCGACATTGACTACAAGGGCGAGGCACTCGCCAAGTACGAGTACTGGGCGTACCCCGAGGGCCACGCGCGCGTGTTCCACGACGATTTGGTGATCGCGGTGCCGGAGTTCCAGGAAATCGAGATCACGCCCGAGTTCGAGTTCCTCATCCTGGCGTGCGATGGGCTCTGGGATACGATCACAAGCAAGGAGGCGGTCAAGCACGTGGCGGAGCGGCTGCGTGAGGGCTACACAGCACAGGTATCTAGCTATGCGATCGATATACTTTTGACTTAGTATCAAGGGCCAACCATTTCTAATTTTGATGACTGGCTGTCTTATCGCCTTGTAGCAAGCGAGCCATTCTCTCGCGAACCTGGCGATCCGGTCGGGCTCATCGGACAACGTATCCGTGGTGGTCGTGCTGCTGAACGTCGCTTCGAGGCACACATAGAGATTGTTTTCAGCTGATCACCATGCCGCTCGCGTGACTGACCGCACTGTGAAAGAAGGATTGATAGAAGTGTATGAAATCCTGAGCGAGAGAGCGAGCAGTTGCCTTTTTTTTGTTTGAAAGCCCCAAAAGCAGCAAAAGCCCTTTGTCCAGTATTTAAAAAAGAAAACACACGACACCAGCGCCGGACAAAGAGAGAAAGAGAGATCGAAATACAAAGAATCCTCACGCATCCCAAATTCTGAAGATTTGTTCGTTATGGCGGCGCGTTCGCCTACTTGATGCGCCACACCTGGTTGTGCCAAGCAAGACACACAAAAATTTGGACAGGGCACTCAAGGTCTATCACATGAATGAAGGATGATGCGAGTGCTCAGTCACTCACTCCGCCTCATTGGCACTTATTACTCGCTTGCATGATGTCGGATTTGGGTGGTGATAAGGCGATCTAGGTTCAGTTTCGATCCAGTGGTCAGAAGTTGCTGAGCGCATTCCGAGTGGTGGTCGCATCGCATGTGGTGGAACTTTAGATCCCAAGACCAACGACGACTGTTTGGGGAGAGTCGTCCAGTGGTGAAGAGTCGACCCGCACAGCTCAGCTGAAGGCGTCGAACAAAGTGGTCCAGTCAAGCGTTTCCCATACAACGTTCAAAGACTGTCTGGTCTTGTTGGTGTCTTCAAATCAGTCAGTTACATTAATTAATCACATTCTTTGTCAGTCAATAATTTACAGTAGTAGTAATAGGTAGTAGTCATAACTAATAGCGCTTGTTGCATGGCATCTCTTCTCTCTCTCTCTCTCTTTCTCTCTCGTAAGGCGGACGACACCTTCCTGCCTTGCCTTTCACCAGACAGCTCACTTACACAATACAAGTCTTCATTCGACGCAATGGCTCTCTTTCTCTCTCTCTCTCACACACTGATCAGCAATCCCCCGTGCCCCACAACTCAGTCCCGGCTATTCAAAAGCTCGCGGATCGAGCTGTCGCTCAGGTACTTGCGCACGGCGACGAGCGCTTCGAGCTGCACTGAGCGTAGAAACTCGCTGCGCAGCTTCTCGAGGCGACTCAGTTCCGCGCTAGCGCTGGCGATGCCCTCGTCAATCTCCTCTTCTTCCGACATGTGCGGCGTGATCATGCGCGCAAAGTGGAACATCTTGCAATTGCTCAGCTTCTTGAGCACGCGCATGTCGTCGCTATGCAGCTTCTTCGCGATGAACCCACGGATGCTCTGGCCGTGGCGCAGGCGGATCGTGCCGCTCTCGATCAGACGCAGCAGCTCCATCGTGTACTTCTCCTCTTCGGCTTTCCACCTTCCTTTGCGCAGCGGACACATGAGCGAGTAGATGCTGCTCGACTCGAAGCCCACGTTAAGGAATGTCGCGACCCAGTCGATCTCGTTGTTGCGGTTGCGCACCAGGCTCTTCGCCTTCAGGAATTCCTTGGACTTGAGCAGCAGCTTGGTGATAGACTCGCGCTTGCTAGGGCTTCGCTCTTCCAGCAGACCCGACGCGGCTTCAATCGCAGGCTCGCCGTGGTCGCTCGACGGTGAAGAGTAGCGGAAGCTCGAGGTGCGGCTATTGTCACCGATGGCATTGTGTTGGATAGGATTGCTCACATCCGTCTCGTCATGAAGGCTCGAAGTGCTCGTAGGCGTCGATTCGTATCGCTGGTTACTGCTTTGGTGGTGCATGTTCAGATTGTACGGACGGCGCTGAGAGAGAGTCGCCGGGGGCGGTGAGCGCGATCGCAATGACGATAACTCCAGTTTGACGCCACCATTGACAAAGCTGTTGCTGTTGCTGTTGCTCCGGTCCTGGAGGTTGCGGTCGAGAAGCTCGCGAGGACTGCTGTGGTTGCTGTTGTTATCGTCCGAAACAGCCGACATGGTCGTGACGGTCGCGGTGTAATTGCTGTACCGGAGCGGCACTTCCGACGAGATGTGCGACAGCGAGCTCTTGCTGTCGATACTGCTGTTGTCTGTGGGGATCATCCGCTTGGAAAACACCTGGTGATGTGGGGGCGGTGAGTCGTCGTCATGTGTTTGCTGCTCGATCGGAGAACAGGATTCGGCCGACGACAGTGACAGTTCGCTTGGACGCTCCATTAGTGGTGAGTTCGCGTTATTGTTGGTGCGGGAGTACGAGAACGAAGACGACACAGATGGGCGTGCGCCATAGTAGCTCGGTGCGGGTCTCCGACTGGCAGTACCAACAGCACCAGTGTACACGACTGGGCTCTTGGCTTCGTCATCTCCTTCTTGAGCTTGAGCTACGCCTCCTCTTCTCGCGTCGTAATACCGCGATGCTGATAGCGCTGCGGGTGGGTTCTGGTACTGGAACTGGCTGTTGCGCGCGTTGTAGAACGCCACTTCCTTCTCCAGGATCTTCCGCAAGTGGTCGTTGTTCGCGCCCACCAGGTCACCTTCCGCTGGAGCATGAGCGCGCGACGACGAATGCAGTGAGGCTGTCGACGCTGCAACTGGTCCTGCAGACTGTCCAAGTGGCGCAAACATCCGCTGACGCTTTCCGCCACCACTGCTACTGCTATTGCTAAACTGGTTCTGGCTGTTGTTCATCGTCAGGATCGAGCTGCGGCGTGCGCTTGTGACACCAGACGACGAAGACGACGACGCGTCCGAGTTGCGCTGTAGCAGGTACGAGAGCGTCGGTAGTGCGGTGGCAGCCGGCGCGGGTGGCGTGAACGGCGCCGTCGCTCGGAACCCACTTGGTGACGCTGATGGAGGAAACCCACTCTTGCTGCTGCTGTTGCTGTTGTTGCTCCCCACCTCATGATGATACACTCGCTGGCTGGAGCTGGAGGTTCCACTGGGCGCCGGTCGCTTCATGCCCACACCCGAAGAGCGCTCCATCGCCCGCATGCGGAGCTCGATCTCGTCGTACCACGCAGTGCTCACGCTTGCGCTCCCGCTCCCGCTCGCGCTCCCGCCTGTGGCACCCGGACGCGTCATGGGCGGCTGAAGCTTCTCGTAGACGCGGTCGGCGTCCATGGCGCGGCTCGAGCTGTACGCCTGTTGTTGTTGCTGCTGCTGGTACTGGCTGCTGTTGCTGCTGACAGTGTATGGCGCTGCGGCAGAGGGCGAAATCTGGTGTCGTCCACTGTTGTTGTATCTGTTACTGTACGCGCCAGATGACGACGCGAGCTGGTGCGCAAGTGGCGCCAGGTGTCGGCGCACACCGCCGTCGCCATCATTAACGCCCGTCTGTTCACGCAAGCGCTGCTGTTGTTGTTGTTCTTGGTAGTAACTATTGGAACTTGGTGCCTGTGTTGCTTGTGTTTGCGCGATGGGGGGCTGGAGTGCGGACGCGACGGTCATTGTCATGAACGGCCGCGTGGACTGCGGCGCGTCGCACACGGAGCTGCTGTTGCTGGCGCTGCGCTGGCGATGGTAGTGGTGGCGCGGGAGCTTTTCGCGCGTCGACGCGTACGCGTGTGGGTAGAGCCCGTGGCTCTTGGCGGTGTTCGGCATGCTTCCTTGCTTGTTTTGTCTGTTCCTCTGTTTGTTGTGAGCGGTCGGTTGAATTTACGTAAATGAGGCAAGACAGCGCGAAGCAAGCGGCTGGAGCCCAGAAAGTGAAAGAAGGAAGGAGGAGCAGAAAAAGCGCGCTGTATTTTTCGGTTTTTTATTTTTTGTGGAGTTGGTTATTTATCATTTTTTCGTCACTTGTTAGAGGTGTAGGGCAGTATGTGGATTGGCTAGAAAAACTCGTCTTATGTCATCGCACCTTCCTTTTTGACCGTTTCACTGCAAAATACAGCAGACAGTTGCAGCATTTCGGGAATGTAGTTTACGACGGCTCACCCTCCCCTCATCATTGGCGATCGATTCTGTCTGCCGAAAACGCTCACAATTGGGCGAATTTCCACATTCCATACAAAAATGAAGTGGTATGTTGTCAGCCACCACAAAACGCGTGAAACCAAAAGGGCACTCAATTAATTACGAAGAATTGTGGAAACATACTAAAAGAATGCGACCGAAGCCCTCGAAATATAACAAATAAAAGTCGCCCAGAACACGATCACCTCCTCCTGCACGACCAAAAACGGATGACGAAAAGCAGTGCTTTCGGAAGCAGCAGCTTCGCAACTATAATGCTGCCGCTCAGCACAAAATATACAAAACAGTGAAGGAGTTGTGGCGTTTCACCAACTGGGCGGAGATCAATAGAAAGAAAAGATGCCTTGGTTATACTGGCGACCGAGTGCCTGACTGGGAAAGTTGGTCATTTAAGATACCAAATGTGAGCACATGCACACGTGCAATAGTTTTCCACCCGCAAGAGATTCGTTTCGGGTTGTTGTCGGCGACCCTGCATGTGGGTTTATTTCTTGGCACTTTCCTTCTTGCAACTAGAAACGAGCTTTGGTGGTTGGTGACAAAGATCATCCGCCACTTCACAAGCGAAAACAGTCTCAATAAATGATGGCTCGCTATAGTTCCGACGCACAAGATGAGAGTTTGCCCCCCTTCCCCATATTATCTTATCGCTGAGTATCCGCTTTGACATGAGATGACGTGTGCGCGTCAGGGTTACAAAGAAAATGAAGCCCATGCACGCTTGTTTCTCAACCACTGCTTTTGAAAGCATTGATGATTGGGTTTGCTCTCAGCCTCAGAATTGAATCTATGGGCGTTACTAAAATAACTATATTGCGCAGCCAAGCTTGCAACTCCTTTGGTTCATACACTCAGATTTGTGCATTTTTCTGGAACTGCAAAATAAACTACGTACGGTTGTGTGAGATCCGCTCTTGAAGTTTGGCATCGAAGATCGCTTCGGCAACCAAAACTGTTTTATATTTTCAGACAAACGAAAAGCGTAAACTGGGAAAGCGAGAGGATTTTACGTGATAATTACCGCATTTCAAACTTTAGTGCGAGAGGAAGTGAAACAGCGGGTCCATCTTTTGTCTAACAGGCATCGGTTCAGCAACTGGACAGGCTTATAATCAACGGGAACTGGGGGGTCGATGCTAGCGCTCCCAAATATTCTGCTAATGATTGAAACATACCACAGAAAAGCAGAAAGAATCTGGACAGAGATGTATACTCCATTCACTAAGCATCAGTGTTTGGGTGCATTGTGAAACTTTTGCATCAAAATGCGCTGTTTAAATCCCATAGCGGTATCTTAGGTCCTAATGTACGCCGTCTTTTCAAAGCCAGCTTAAGAAGGTGGCTATGCAGAGACAAATTTACAATACATGCAAATCAAAGGTAGTAATTTCATTCCAATCGTGAAAATAAGGTGACGGCGACCAATTTAGTAGCAGAAGCATCTTTCTGAACCAGACATCTGGGGAAACTGTGACCAACCTGTAAGGTTTCAGTCCAGTAGAAAATAAATGAAAGAAATGGAAGTTGCTGAAGCGTTTCACTTACGGTACAAAAGTGGTGGGATGCTGAGCTTGCTACCTAAATTTACTGGAACGTTCAATGAAGGGGTCGCATACAAACTCCCCTATACAATGAAATTTACTGTAAATTACAATAGTTTCTTTTGGTTTGTGTGGGATGAGGCCATGCATTTTTTGTGACTGCTTCTTGCTGTATCATCTCAAGTTCGAAGTTTCGTTTTCTGCTGATTTAGATACGCCCTTTCTATGCAGTTTGACAAACGCATTTGCAGCCACCAAGTCTTCTGTGGTATTCCCTGACTCGGCGAATTTAAGAACTCCAAGAGCAGTTGTCGAAAGAAAAAAGAATAAAAAATGTGCAATAGTTGGTGGGGTCAGATTGTAAATACATCGCACGCGCCGCGAATATATCAACCTCTCTTACGGAAACATTTCAGAAACACGCATCACGAGATCACTCGATCGCTCCAATAGCGTCAGTAAGGAATCTTCCTGATTGGGGGCTCCGAATCTTTTCCTCATTTCGAAAGCTCGTTTTCTCACTTTGTTGCAAAAGCCAAAATGCGTTATTTATATTTCCTCCTAAAAGGAGTTGGGCCATTTCTATTTCATTAAATTCCGTGGTTTTGTGCCCACGTTTTTGTTGTTTGTCACGTTCTGTATTTTCACCACATAGAAAGAGCGCCACTACGATACTGTTCTCTCCCTCCCCATACATTTGACGAGCCCACAAGCCATGACCAGCCTCAAAGATCACGTTTGACAAGAACCAACTTCGTCTCAGTCTTGGAAGTCCCTTCCAAGATGCCAATAATGAATGATATGCACAAGTGCAAAATGAACAAAGTTAGCTGGTGTGTTGTTTGTTTATATAAGAACTCACACGCTTGCCGCGTTGGTCACCTTCGCAGCCCTTTCTTCCATTCCTTCTCGCTTACTCATGTGTCATCTGGTGCTGCCTGCCGCTGAATCCACTCCCAGCACTGACACTTCACTGAGTCAGTAGCTTAGTTACTTGCGTCTGTGTTTGTCTTCTTCTTCGTAACCCTGGTTCCCATATTAAACATACACACACAACTCTCACCACTCGACCGACTGGAAGCGCTCGAGTGCGGTCTGCGCCTCGCCCAGGTCCTTTTGCACCTTGATGCGCTTGTAGAAGATCGGGCAGTCGCGACTCGTGCAGAGCACGTCCTGGTGCAGACTCCCCTGGCAGTTCTGGCACTGGGTCCACAGCCGCGCGAACAGGTGCTCGAGCTCGTTCACGGACTCGAGCTGCTTGGTGAACACCTGCGCCTCGTTTTCGATGCAGCTCCGGCAGAGCGCGCCCGAGCCGTTCAGCGGCGCCTTGCAGCCCAGACACTTGAGCTTCTTGACCGCAAAGTTCATCATGCCGCCCGAATTCTGCTTGAGCCCCGGCTTCGAGCGCTTGCGCGTGTGGTCCCCACTGAGTAGGTCCGACTTGACTTTGCTCAGCCCGATGATCGGCTCGAAGATGCGCTCGAGCGGATTTTGCAGCTGCTGCTTCATGTAGTAGTCGCAGTCGATCGGCACGTTGTTCTCGAGTGCGAACACCGGATCCTCGGCTTTCTCGTACAGTGGTGTCGCCTTGCCTTTGTCGATGATTACGTACGCGATACGCTCTCCCAACGCTGGCGCCGAGCCCGGGTCGCGCTTGCGCATGCGCTCCGCGAGTTCGGTGTGCGCCTGCTTGACCTTGTAGTCGTCCTGGTCCACGGTCTTCTTGAGCCCCTTCGTGATCACGAGCAGCGAGATGTCGATCTTGTTCTGCAGCAGATCCGAGATCACGTTCTTCGTGTACGAGATCGCGCCGGGTACGTCGCGGTCGATCAGGATCTTGCGCAACACGGACTCGACCATACGTCGCACAAGCAGACAGTTGTCACGGCGCACGGTCTCGAGACCTTTCGAGTCGAGTTTATCGTACCTCTCGGGCTTTGTCCACAGCAGCCCAGCATATCGCTTCTTGTTCATGAGCAAGTACGGAAAGTACACTTTCTCAAACTCGAGCTTGATCGGGTCCGGAAAGATCTCGGACACGCGACGCGCCGCGTCCTCGGCGAGCGGCATCGCTTCTTCGACCGTGTCGACGCCAAACTTGACCATGACCGAGTCCGTGTCACCGTAGACCACCTGGGCATCTGCGGAGTAGCCGTTCGCGACTGTGTAGATGCGCTCGACTTCTTCGCGCGTGCGGTACAAAAGCTGCCGTCCGTACGCTGTCACGCTTGACGCAATGGGGATGCACGGAAGCTGGCCGACGTTCGCGCCGGTGAAGCCGTAGACCGAGTTCGCGCTCACTTTCAGAGCTAGCTGCCGTCCGTTCTGCACAGCTTTCTGCATCGGGTCTGTCGCGGCGTTCATGTCGCGCTTCGCCTGCTTACGCGCCGAGAGGAGCTCTTCGAGGATCATCGGGAGGATACCTTTCTTCGTCTTACTCGTGACGAACACGTCTCCCGACGGAGACTTGTGGCAGTCCGAAGCCGGCACCTTCGACACATCCCCCGGTGCTACCAGTGTCGAGTAGCAGAGGTTGTACGCCTGCATGATCGACGGATACAGCGACGCGAAATCCAACGTCGCGATCGGCACCGAGTAGTACGCCTTCATTGGGTCAATGACCGTTGCGCCTTCGTAACCTGCGTCGTCACCGCCCTGTGCACGTGGCAGCGTGGGCACGACGAGCGACGCGTTCTTGCACTTGCGAAGCAGCATCGAGTACACTTTGATCTGCTGGCCGCGCTCAATGAGGAAATCGATGGGCACTCCCGTCACACGCGCCATCTCAATGTAGTTGACCAGGTACGACAGCTTATCGAGCAACCGCAGCGGCAGGTACGCGTCCTTGAGACAGTACACTGCGAGTCGATGGCGATCGTCGTCGGTACCCTGCTGCAGGTCACTGATGATCCCATGCGGCACATCCTCTTTCTGCTGGCCAAGGAACGCCGCACTGACGGCGTTGAGCGAGTACGAGCTCAGCTGCTGGCTGCGGCGCATGATCGGCAGCAGATCAAACATGCAACGCCCGTGCACCGTCGTCTTGACGTTCTCGCTTTTTCCGTACTGCGCCGAGCTGAAAGTTTTCTTCTCCATGTACACTGGTCTAAAGAAGGACACGTAGGAGGATTAGCGATTTGCTCAAGATAACAAGACAATCAAGGATCAACAACACATTACACAATGCTTACGAGTGTGCGAGTCGGCCGATGCAGTTGTAGTCCTGGAGCCGTAACGCCTTGCCACGGTTGAGCAGGTACGGGATGTCAAAGTTGTCGGTATTGTAGCCCGTGAGGATGTCCGGATCCACTTCGCGCACGAACGCCGCCCACTTCTCGAGCATGTCGCCCTCTTTCTCAAACTCCATCACGTGCGCGCCGACGATCGGTTTGCACGTGTCGAGCACGAACACGTTGCGCAGAATCGGCGTGTCCGAGCCCTGCTCCTGCAGCACGTTCGCGATCTGGATCACAGGGTCCTAAGGATGTAGACATGGAGCAAATGAATTAATCGTTAGCAATAGGATAAAATATGATACTCACTCATCAACCAAACAAAAAATTACCTTCTCGGCCTCTGGGAAGTGGCCTTTTCGGCCCATGCACTCGATGTCAAAGCTCAGGATGCGGAACGGTGCGAGCTTGCTCCACTTGCCCTCGGGGGCGTGGCTGACCACGTTATTGTACACGATGTCGATCTCGATCTGGCAGAGCGACTTTTTCTGCGCGGCGCTGCGCACCGAGTAGGTGCCCTTGGGCGCCTCCAGCCAGTTGCAGCCGTTGATGTCCTGGTCGATCATGAAGCGCAGGATGAACGGCACGTTGCTCTCGTACGTCTGGTACGACCGGAAGTCGCAACCGGGCAGTGTCAGCCCAGTCTCGAGCATCGTGCGCACCTTCGGCACGTACGACGGCATGCTCAGATAGATTTTCCAAAGCTTGATCGCCTTGTCGAACTGGTAACCGTAGATCGACATCTTGTCCGTCACGACCTGCACACCCACGACACGTGTCACTTCGCTGCCGTCGCGGTCCCGCTGCGAGAGTGCGGCTTCGAGTCCCTTACGCACTTCGCCGCAGCGGCTCTCGTCAAAGTTGTCGGGACACACCGCGTAAAAGTAGGGCAGTACGCCATGCACGTGCATCATCACGCTGTTGCCGTGCTCCGTCACGCCGTAGAGACGGATGATCGCGGCGTTCTGGTTGCTCGTGCCGCTCGCGTTCGCGACAAGCCCGGGAACGGGCTCGCCCGCCTTCGGGTTGCGCACGAGCGGCGCGCCGTCGTACATGTCGATGTCGATCCACTGGAACGTGATGTCGCGCTCGCGCGGGTCGATGTTACCCACAGGCTTGCGCTTCCACGCGCTCGCCTTGGTGGCGATCGGCGCCATCTTCTGCAGGTCGTCCGCGAACGTCGGCGCCTCCACTTTCGTGCCCGAGAGGCTCAGGCGCGGGCGCTTCACGTCACTGGCGCCATTGCCATTGGTTGAAGATGTAGCGGTGATGGCGCTGCCTTCGTCGTCCTCATGCTCCACGGGGTCTCGCTTCACTCCCGCCATGCCTGCGTCTGCGAGTACGTCTGCTACTGTCGAGTGAAATTGCTTTCGGAACTTTTCGCCTTCTGGGGGTCAGACTCGCCGAGTTGGTGAACAGTTGCCAACGAGAGAGTCTGGGTTTTTTTGGCGCCAACAGGGCAGGATTTTGGACGCACGCGAATCTGTACGCTCTCTTAAAAAAGAGTGCAGTTGATACAGAGCTACCTGTATCGTTGAATCTCCCCGGGGGTTCGAGGGAAGTGGTAGCTTCTCTCTCTCTCTTAAAAAAGAGGTGAACCTTAGAGGGTAAAACACTTCCGATTTTGTTTTTGCTCGGAAACGGCTTTAATAGAATCAGCACGCGTACAAAATTGTTCATTTTGGTGGACGAGATGAAAGAGTGTGGACCACGCTATTTTACATCAGACTAACGAAACAGGGAGTGCCCTGGAACACAGTACCTTCCAGAATGTCACAACCCCCTTCTCAGGTACACAGATAGGCTGTGACGGGGCCACACAGCACCTTGCGTTGAGGAAGCGTCGGTGGCACGAGCATGTTCCGTGCAGTGACAAATGTTACTGATACCGAGCGCTTGGCACCACTTGGTTCTTGCGAGGCAAAACTAAGACTGAATGTATTTATGGTTATCTTCCTATATTCATGTTTGGTTCCTATACTAAACTCAAGATAAACCATCCGAGTCGGACCTGCCGTCCTGGCTCCCTTCGTAATTATGCCTTCTTACGAAGCGCAGTACCGTATGGTGCGCAGACACGTTAGAGAATGGGAGGCTGTCGTGCACGCGATACGGCGGCAGTCCGTGCTTAGTGTCTGCCATACTGAAGCGCAGATTACTGTGTCACCACACACTAATCCATGTAACACGGGGTTTGAGCCCGTTACACAAACAGACTAATCAGAACGCCCGGACAGGAGAACGCCCACTTTCGGACCACTGTCATCAACCTGAGCCAAAAATCAGCAATTCACAGCAGCCAATCAACTCATCGAGTTATTTTTTTACCAATCAAACCGGCACGAAGTGTTCAAAGAGATTTTTTCTTTCGTTCGAGTATTGCAGGACACGATCGACCTTAGGGAGCGCCAAATGTATCGAATTTCTGAATCGCACACAGCTGTGTCAAGGGTTGAGACTAGACCTGGGACCCACTTGGTCCCGCGAAAACCCATGTTTTGCACTCAAAAAATGAAAAAAACACATGTGTCATTTGTCGATTAGGGTATTACGCTTACATTCGGATATATCCGTAAATTATCCGGGCTGCAACATTTTGTAACGGCAAATACCGACTTTCCTTTGTAAAAGGCCATGCTAATGTTAAAAGCCATCCCTACAAAGAGCCAATCACAGGACACAACTGCAATTGTCCGACAACCTTTCTTAATAGCCACAGCATAAATTCGTTCGTAAAATTCAGTCGTAAATACGAAAGACAGCGTAAAAAGCCCAAGGCGGACAAAACAGACGTCCTGCCACTCATTTGAGCAATGGCGGCGGCCTCTCCGCCACCGCGCGGAAGAACAACGATCAAGGGGACGCACCGTGCCACGAAGAAGTACGCTCGCGCATCGGTCCCGAATGAGCAGAAGATGAACGCTGTGCGTCTCGTGCGAGAGAGCGGCATGGCGGCAGCGATCCGAGAGCTGTATCCAAGCCTCGGGTCGGCGCAAGCCAAGTCCAAGTGGCGCCAAGTGTACCGCTGGGTTGAATCGGTAGCGGAGAGCGAGTTCGCAATTGCGGCCGGGAAGGGCGATCATCGCAAGCACCGCCAGTGTGACCACTCTGTCGTCCTGCCACCTGCTGCTGAGGAACAACTCGTCTTTTGGGTCAACGACATGCGCGCGGAGGGACTACCAGTCTCCCCAATGATGCTGGCGCTCCAAGCTCGACAAGTCGCATCTGACTACGGCGTGCCAAGCGAGGTGTTCTCAGCGTCGTGGAGCTGGCGGAAGCGCTTCCTCAGACACCATCAGATGTCGCTGCGCCGCAGAACGGGAGTGGGACAGAGGACGTCGGTGGATGCGCAGCAGGTTGCGATCGCGTTTGGCGCCACAGTTCGCGATGCAGTGGCGGCGAACAAGTGCGTGACCATCTTCAATGCCGACCAGATAGCGCTGAACTACGAGTATCTTCCCACTCACACAATCAACGGGAAGGGCGAGCGTACCGTGTGGATCAGGAGCAGCGGCGTTGAGAAGAGCAGGATGACAGTGATCCTGCTGGCCGACGCTGAAGGCAAGAAGCGGGCCCCGTTCGCGGTCCTGAAGCAGAAGCCATCGACGGTCCCGCTAATGCAAGCGGCCAACGTGGAGAGTCAGCATGGCTTCGGTAGATGAGTGTGGGCGGAGGCGTCGAGGCTGATGAAGGAGACCGGCATCCAGATCTACGCCAACAACAAAGGGTGGTGGAATGCGTCACTGTCAGTGCTGTTCCTACGCTTCCGCTTCGGTTCGAGAGACAACACCGACAATAACATCCTGCTGCTCTGGGGCGATTTCAGCGGCCACTGGACAAAGGAAGCGCGCACGTACGCTGCTAGCATCAACGTCGTGCTGCTCAAGATCCCGCCCAGTTACACAGCTGTTTGCCAGCCTGCCGACGTTGCGTGGATGGAGCCGCTGAAGCTACAGCTGCGAGGCGAGTGGGTAGCGAACATGGAGAAGCAGTTGCACGAGCACGGACGCACCACCAGTACTGGAGCGTTCAAGATGATCGCGCCAAAGCGAGCGACGGTGATCAGCTGGCTCGACCGATGCTGGCAAGCACTCCCCATCGAGACTGTACGCAGCGGGTTCAAGAATCTTCTTCTCAGCAGCCACGAAGATGTGTGCAGTGGCGAGCCTATCTCCGGATGCGGTGTGTTTGATCTCGTCTCGTCGTTGAGCGCTCTTAATGTGTG
>JALBZZ010000515.1:0-22350 GCA_038051095.1 Globisporangium irregulare
GGTATAAATGGTTATTTTGGTCGTCACTTCCAAAACGAATTTCAAAAAGTTGGACCACACCAGTACAAGCCTTTGAAATCAAATACTCGTATTACACAAATATCCTCTCAGACGTTATACAAAAAAACATATGTTTAGCGGGCGGTATTTTGAGAGATGCCTGTATCTGTTTTCATTTTTTGGCGTCAGCAAAAAAAGTGGCAAAAAGTAGATAGTTTTATCCGATTTTCGCCTCGTCTGTGGATAAGTTTGTGGACAATCTGAATCAAGTCACATTTCGTTTTTTAAAATCATCAGTGGCCTATTTCGGGTATTTTATTGTTTTTGTGATCTATATTTGTCCTTTTCCCTTTTTAAAATTTATTTCTGGTGCAGGCTATTTTTTAGAAATGGCTGCATGTATCCAATTCTAAAATAGCTTCTTGACGTGGAGTCTTATCCGAGGACTCCCAATAACGCATCGCTTAGACCCTGGCACCGGCAAATGAAAAAAAAAGCAGCAGGCGCACCTCGCTCAGGCGTAAAACATCGCTCGCATCAGCATTGCTCGCCATGTGCGCGTCCAAGACCACGGGCTACCAGGGCTTCCGGTCGTTCGCGGTGCAGGAGTGCCCGACGCTCAAAGCCGGCGAGACGTACGCGTCGCGCTCGACCAAGTTCTCAAAAATGGGCTCGCGCATCATCACGTCGCCGGACATCAACCGCATCGGGAGGCACGCGCACGAGTCCATCTTCAGCCAGAGTGCGCAGCAGGTGATGCCGAGCGACTACCACGTGCCGGAAAAGCGAGGGGTGATGGTACACGAGACGCTGCCAGTCTCCAAGCCGTTCATCGCCACGAGCACATACCAGCAGGACTTTGCCGACTTTGCGGATCAGATGCAAGCCGTGCTGGGGGTTCACATGGAGAGCTATGCTAGCGCCTTCCATGTGATTGCAGAGAGTAATAGCAATATGCAGCAAAACAATTCGGAGCCAACGATCGAGCTCCTGCAGGTGCCACAAGTGCTCAAGCGCGCACTTGGCGATGCAGGTGCGACCAGGATCATTGAGGTCTTTGTGAGCTTTTTGGACCGCAAGAGAGGCGGCGTGGCGCGCGACCGCATCACCTGGGAAATCTTCCAGACTACAGTGAGCCATGTGCATGGCCTCTTTGAGCACGAAATCGACGCGTTCGCCAAGAACTTGAAGCGCACAGGCTCGTTCAGCGGCTCTGAACCCGCGGTGAAGGTGGTTCCCGCGACCACGCCTGCGAGTAGCTACAAGATCGACTACGGCGCGTACGGCGACCAGCCACTGGATCGCCCTTACATGCGCAAGCGCGGCATGGCGTCCACCACGACAGACCTCACGCCCGGCACGTCGCAGAACACAAACCAGATCCCGGGCTACGCGGGCTTCCTGCCGCGCACGATGCATAACCCGCATGCACTCGCGCAGGCGGACGGTGAGCTGCTGCGCTCTCCGCGAGGCGACCTGCGGCTCTTCCACAGCGACAACCTGCCAGGGTACACGGGTCACAAGCCTGTGGACTGCAAGAACTATCGCGGCGAGTGCCACGCCGGCAGCGACCCGAGCACGACTACGGGCGCCGGGTACCATCCACACTTCTGAGAGAATCTGGTAGCACAAGATCTAGACTTCCACCCTCCATTTCACCTTTTCTATTGCAACATACAATAACAATTTCCCTCACCTATTGCGCAACCAGCCAATTGAGCGCAACTTGTCATGCTGGTGGTCTCATGTGGTCGACGAAAAGCGCTCGAGAGCTTCGTGCACGAGCGTCGTGCCGTTTGTGAGACTGGTCGCTGCGATCACGAGTTCGTGCGGATCTGCAAGCAGATTTCCAATCCACGCGTCTGTTATTAGTTGGCAGCTCTTCAAAAGTTAGACTATGAAGAAGCACAAGGCACTTACAGAACTGCGCAAGCCACCGCAGCGCTGCGACCTCGACGTACGTGGCACCGCCGACAAAGCAGACCATGACCACACGCCTCTTCTTAGATGAGTTGCTGCTGGTAGCTTTCTTCTTCTTCTTCTTCTTCTTGGGCTTTTTCGTGAGCTTCTCGTCCCCAGCATCTTCTTCGTCTTCTTCGTCGAGACTCATTTCAGCGCGAGGGCCGTGGAAATGGCTCATCACATTATCGATCGCCTTCCAGTTGTGCACTTTGAGGATCTCTTCCACGAGGCGACAGGAAATCGGCGCGTACCCCGAAGTCACGAACGCCGCGCTCTTGGGGTTCTCAATGTTGATCTCCAGGTCGATCACCTGCAACTCTTTCGCCACGAGCTGAAAAATCGGCTGGACTCCGCTACTACTGCTGGCATTCGCAGTTGCATCAGAAGAGAGACTCCCGTGGCTGTTCACATTGTCACCATTCGTTCCAGCTGCTTGCTGCTCGTAAAAGAGACCGAGCCGCTCGAGGTTCTCGAAGGAAAACACGAGCTCGTGGCCGTACGTGCGCACCAGATGCAGCTTCATGCGCTCGAGCTCTGGCCTCGGCAGTCCATTGTGCACGACGCTGTAGAGGCACAGCAGACGTAGCACTTTTGCGAGCGGTTCGTGACGGAACACCATTTCCTGGATCGTCTCAAGTGTGTCGTCAGCGAGGTCCATGATCGCTCGCTCGAGCTTCCACTGGTCGCGGAACGCTCTGGACGCCGTTGTAAGCTCCAGGTACTCGAGCAGATTGATGTGGTGCTCCAGGTGCTGCTGGGACGCTTTCATCTGCGGCACGGCCTTGACAAACTCGTGCACCTCCGCAGCGGAAGCACTCGCACTCGTGCTCTGGAAGTGCTTGAACGACGACTTCAGCGTGCTCGCTTGGGCATTGAGCACGTTCGGTATCGTGTGGATATTCATGCTGCGCACGTGCTGGAAGACTGAGTCGGTCGAGTTCAGTGCGAACGGAATCTGCGCATCGCTGGCATTCGGATCGGACGTGAGCAGCATCGACGACAGGCTGATGAACCCGTCCTGGATGCGCAGGATCTCGTCCAGCAGCGCCTCATACGTGAGCGGTGTGCAAAGCGCAGACGCGTAGTCGACACGGCGATCGAGCACGATGAGCGTGTCCATCGGGCTGCGCTTCGAAGGATGTCGCTGCTGATGAGTGGAGGTACTGCTGTCCAGGCTTTGACTCAGCTCCATCATGTGATTTAGCACCAGCATCGACAACTCGCCCTTGTACTTTATGTGCTTAAACTTGCCGTAGACTTCTTGAATCTGGTTCAGCGCAATCGCAACATCCACGAGCGTGCTCTTGTTGCCAGCGATGGCGCAGTCGTAGAGGCATCGCTCGTGGCCCATCGTCAGCAGATCCGTGTCCAGCGGAACAAAGCCCATGGGAAAGTGACCGACCTGGAATCCCTCTTTCAGCTGGTGCTGCTCGAGGACTTCGTCGCATAGCGTCGTCCACTTGCCCGTTACATAGAGGAAGAGCGATCTCGGTTCGACTCCACCGCTCTGGGCCTGCAGCAAACCTGCATGCATCGCGACTGATCGTACTTCGTCGACTTTGGGGAACGACAGATACACGATCGTGTGGCAGTGCACTTTCGTGATGTCGTCATTTATCTCGACGCACTCAGCAACGCGGTTTTCCTTGAGCGCGTTCAGTCCATTCACCAGCACGTGAGTCAAGAGTGAGGCGATGCGGCTCGTGAGCACGAGCGTCACTTCCTCCGCGTCGACCTCGCCCAGGAGCTCCAGCAGCGCGCACTCGTACTGATCCCTCAGCCGCTTCAGCGCGAACGCGCCGGAGTCTAGTGGTGGTAGCTTGGCGTACGGCGCAGCGGCCATTATGATGTGTGCGTGCACACAACCTTCCTGTGGTGATGGTCTTTCTGGCTTGTGCAATGTGATCAATGTGGTCAATGCGATCATAAAGAGCCACATAGACCACCACTCTGTCAGCAAGGATCATTTTCATGCTTTTTATTATATTCCATCAAATGTTACTGGCTATATTTGTAATATTTGGCATCCCTGTGGTGGGAAAGAAAAAGAAAATCATTTTGTCACAAGCGACAAGGAAAGAAAGCAACAAAAAGCCGCGCAATCTTCAAAGAGCTCCCAGAAGCGACCAACAGACAGCATGATGCACCACCACGAGCCACTCGCGTCTGTGGCGCCACCGCCACCGCATCCACAGCCACAGCTGCCCACGACTGTGCGCTGGATCCCGGACGCCGAAGTGAGCCTTTGTTTCGGCTGCCAGCTGCTCTTCGACTGGGTGCGTCGCAAACACCACTGCAGGTGAGAGGAATGCGCGAGAAGGTTGCATTTTGTGTCAACATCGAGTATCATTTCGCATTGACACACTCCGTCTAATGGCACTACTATGTGTGCGGGTGTATGCTATTGCGACTCACGTGATGACACACAGATACTGCGGTCATGTGTTCTGCGACCTATGCACGGCGCACCGCAGCCTCATCCGCGCCGACCAGATCCTGTCGAACCCGGAGCGCCAATATCTTTCCGTGAACGGTCACAACCCGCAGCGCGTGTGCGATCCGTGCTACAACGTGCTACTCCCCGTGCAAACTGAGCTTCGTGCGTATTTGAACTACTATCGGCTGCTCCTATAGTTTTGTGCGTGCGTTTATGAGCTGACGACCCCATGGCTGCATCACGCAGGCGACACCATGAGCAACGCGGTGCAAGAGAACGAGATCGAAGAAGCGGGGCCGAAGCGGTTCCTGAACTCGCCCTATTCGTTTACGCTGCGCGAAGAGATCCGCAAGGCGGCGTACAGCGTGAAGAATTTTATGTACCAGGGCGTGATCAAGGACCAATCGATCCCGCTCCCGCTAATCACGCAGGCGAAGGGCATCGCAGTACGCGTTCGTTCCTTGATCTACTACTACCAATGCCGTCCGCCATGCAATTCTAATATTGGGGTTATGGCTTCGCATTTGACAGTTCTTGACAGTCATCAAGGTTGGATTCGTGTTCACGGGCCGCGTGGGCACTGGCCTCGTCGTCGCGAAGCTTCCCGACGGTCGCTGGTCGGCGCCGTCTGCGATCGCGACCGCAGGCGTCGGCTGGGGTGCGCAGATTGGCGGTGAAATTACCGACTTTGTGATCATCCTCAACACCAAGCGTGAGCCATTTCTGTGGTGTTCAATGTGAATTTCCTAGTAGAAGTCCATTGACTGTGCTGATATGTGTATATCGTAGGTGCTGTGGATGCATTCTGCTCCAAGGGGCAAGTGAATCTGGGGGCGGAGCTCGGCGTGTGCGCGGGTCCAGTGGGTCGCGTCGCGTCTGGTGCCGTGGAAGCGAGCTCGGATCTGGCGATCGCGCCGTGCTACTCGTACTCGCACTCGAAGGGGCTCTTTGTGGGCATCTCGCTCGAAGGGTCGATGATCCTCGCGCGGCCAGACATCAACCGCGCGTTCTACGGGCGCGACGTACAGGTCGCGGAGCTGCTCGGAGGCATGGAGACGCCTCCCGTGGCGGCGGCGCCTCTCTACGAGGCGATTGAACTCGCGATGTCCAGGTAACGAGGAGAGCTACTGCGACCTCACCTTGATAAAAACAAATCGTTGTGTTATCTCTAACGATGCGGGATGTTTGTACATGTTTCCAGCCCTGCAAATGGTCTGAATCGGAACTCGCGAGTCTCTTCTGAGTCCATTCCGCAGAACAACCAGGCGATCCCAGTGGGCATGGGCGAAGGCGGCGGGTACTCGAATGCGCCAGTCAAGCTCTAATTCAATATTGCTGCGAGCAAACTTTATTGTCTTTATGATACGAAGCAACAACAGAGAGAGAGAGAGAGAGAGAGAGATGTATGGAAACAAGAGCGCCGTGAGAGCTGTATTTACTTCACATTTGCTAGCGCTCAGTGTTGGTAGGAAGGAAAACAAACAGCTAATGGTTGGTACTCCATTGATTTTTAAATTACTATTGGGCATGAATGGATGTTCTGGGAAAGCAGCAACAGATCAGCCGCAGATTGGTGGATACCAACGGAGACGTGCAGAAGTGTACTTGCACATTAAGGCTCTCGAAAAATGCTGTTGGTCTCACTGTGTTTCTATTACCACTGCCGCCAGGAGTGTGGGAGTGTGGGCATCTTTAGCCGACAAGAGCAGCGTCAAGCGCGTCGAAGAAATCTTCCTGGAGCTGTCGCGCTTCGCGAGCTCGCTGCGCATTCATTTTAAATACGTGCATGCCACAGGTTAGTTCTAACACGGACGAGCGATTAATTAAAAAAAAACAATTAAGAGATCGACACAAATATGTTCGAATTCGTACCGCAGACTGCTCTGACTGTGCGCTCGTCGGGGACATGAGTCCGTTCTCGAGCGTGTGCTTGTTTGCACTGGCGTCGTCGCTGTCAGCGCCTTCCATCTTCACGTCCCCCGCGTCTGCTCGACTCGCATCGTCGCCCGCTGTCTCATGGAGCTCTGCGTGCACGAGTTCCACCGCTTTCCGGGATTCGTCAATCGTTCTTCCATCAACAACACGGACAATGGTCATAGTTCATCAGTCGCGTGACTCCATAGGAGTGGATTACTGTGTGAGAGCAATCGGGAAGCAAGCGTACTTTCGGATATCCTGCGCGGCATCTCGTCGCTCCTGGATCTGGGCCTTGAGCATCTGGATGATCGTCTCTCGAGCCTAATGATGCGCAAGTGCACACATTGGTATCAACATTAATGTGAAGTAGTATATCCACGTAAAGCAATTCGGCGTGTGGTTGCGTACCTGGTGCGGTCGGAAGGCGTTGATGAGGTTGTGCATGTTCAGAAAGAGCTGCTCCATGTCATTCAGCTTCTCGCTGCACAGACGTAACGCATTAGACTAACTGTGATTTAATAATACCGCACAATACAATACACAGAACATATCAGCAGGCACTCACTTGAACATGGACGGCCGCTTGATCAGCACGTCCACGAGCTCCACAAAGTTCGCCAGCAGCGAGCGGTTGATCCTGTACGATCGATCACAGTATCACACATTTAACATCAGTGAGCACCAAAATCCCATAGTAGCCTCTTACACACGCACCCCTGAACTCACTTCTTCATCTGCCCCTTGTAGTCGATCTGCTGCTCATCCAGCGCCGGGTCCGTCTTGACCTCGTCACCTGAGAGCTTGTCGCCACTCTCGGCCGACACACCACTGCCTCCGTCGCTCCCACTATCAGAGCCGCTAGCACTGACTGCAGCCGCTTGGTCGCCATTACCAGCTGAAGACGCGGAGGAGCTCAAATAGAGCTTGCGTCCTTCCTGCGGCAACAGGTCGGGAACCACGTCCTGCGTGCTGTAGGGTGTGCCGAACATGTGGTACGTGGGTGCCATGGGCTCGGGGGGCGGCGGGCCCTGGTCCGCGCCATCCCGGTAGAGCACGAAGAACGCGGGTGGCGCGGGGAACTCCGAGACGATCTCCGGCCCTTCCGCCGCGGCGGCGTCGCCCTCATCCTGCTGCTGCTGTTGCTGTTGCTGGCTCATGCTTTGCTTGTGTTTGGATTGGAAACTGGGAAATTGGGGCCAAATAGCACGACAAAACTCCCTGTCAAATATAGTTGCGGATTATACAGGTTTTAAACCTGACAGTTTTGATTGGTAGAAATTGGCTGGTCTGTTGGAAAAGCCTTATCTCACAAAGCAAGCAAGAACCAGATTGCTCTGTCCTTCCTTCATGTATTAGGTGCTCCGAAGCAGTTTGAAATGCACGCAAAGTCTTCGACATCCAGTTAGTTAACTCTTGAGCCCGGACATCAAATCATGAGTTGGATGATTCAGGGAGCTCTACATGGTCGCTCTTCAAGATGGTGGTTGATTCGTCAAGAGCCTGTCACTCATCAAATGACAACAGCAAGAACTAAATCGAATCCGATCAGCCGATTGCTCGGCATGAACAAGCAGGCAATGCACGAAGTAGGAAAAGCGCCAATCGCGTCGTTTGGTCTATTATTTCGAATAAAAAAGGCAGTCAAAACACACGCATTTCTATCGTCAGCAACAGAGGAAAGAACGGCAAGGGGACTTTTCTCCGCTTCTTCTTCTTTCTACACACGTCACAGATCGGACAATGTGGCTCGAATTGATGGATTGACGGATACAACACGAAATCTAGTCGGTGTACTCGCACTCGGCTGGGAACGTACAGCCCGAGCGACGGAGTACGACCTGCGCCGCCCAGTGGCCCGCGTTCACGCAGTCCACGAGTGGCTTGCCGAGCGACAGGCGCGACACGAAGCCTCCCACGAACGCGTCACCGGCGCCGTTCGTGTCGACAATCTCGGACGCAGCGAGCTTTGGCACGTCGAACGAGAACACCTCGCCCTGGTACACCGCGATGGTCGGCTCCGCACCCTGCGTGAATACGACCGTGCGCGAGCGCGCGCCGTTGTTCTTCGGCAGCTTGGCGAGCTTGAACGCGACGGTCTTGACATCATCGCCCCAGCCGTGCGCCGTGCCGAACTCCTTGGCCTCGCTCTCGTTACCGAACACAAAGTCCGCGTACGGGATCGCCGCCATGAGCGGATCCTTGAAGAACTGCACGAGGAACGGCGCCGACAGATTCAGCATAAATACCTTGTTGTGCTCGTTCGCGTGCTCCGCGAGCTTCATCATCGCCGGCGGGGACACGGTCAAGTGGAAGCCCGCCGAGTAGAAGAACTTGCCCTTGCTGATCAGGTCCTGGCTCACCTCGGACTCCAAATGCTCGTGGTGGTAGTGGTTCGCAGCCGAGAGGTTCGCGACAAGCGAGCGCTCCGAGTCCACGACGCACACTGCGCACGTGCCCGTGGCGATTTCTTCCTTCTCAAGGTAGTGCACGTTCACGCCATCGCGCGTGGCGCAGTCGCGGAGGATCTTGGCGTGCTCGTCCTTGCCGACACTGCCGAAGAACGACGTGGCCTTGTTGTTGTGCTTGTTGAGCATCCACTGCGCGACGCGGATGCTGTTCTGCGTGGCGCCGCCGGCCACGAACACTGGCTTGTACGCCGTGGTGATCTCCTCGTAGAGCGGCAGGTGCGTCTCGTCCGCGAGGATGGCGTTGTCGAGCTTGAGTCCGTACTTCTCGAGGAACTCCTGGTCAACGTCCGCCGAGATGTCAAGCAGCGGGTTGCCGAGGCCGACGATGCTGTGCGTGAGGTGTTCGTGCTGGGTGCTCATGGTGCTATTGGAGGTGCTGATGGAGGTGCTGCTGGAGCTGTCGGGGGAGAGCTTGAGCTTCTTGCTTGCGGGGGAAGACGGCAGATGCGGACTGGCGGCGCCGCTCATTTTTACTTTTGGAAAAAAGTTTGCAAATGGGCGTGTTGCTTTGTGTGCTGACAAAGTGGACCTCCCCCATGCCCATCTCTTTTTTCCATATTTTCAGCCAATGATAGATTTTATAACGTGTTTTCTGCCAATTGTTAAATTGATAATTTCAACCAATCATAAATAGATTATTTGCAGCCAAGTAATCACTGGTTCAAAACAGAAGAGAAGTCAGAGGGAACAAATAACCTCGTGAATTTATTGAGGTTATGAGGTTTTTAATAAAGATAACAAGGTTTTTGGACGACTCGGATGACGCGCGTGTCAAAACTGATGTGCGAACTTAGTAGACGAATGGTTGTCACCATCTGACTATACCGAACCTAACGAGGTGTAGCCATTCGGTCAGCTCCATCTAATCAGCTCATCCAAAGACGCACGGCTCCGCCTTGCCCTCCACTTCAAGCTGCTTGAGCTCCCGCTGTAGCGTCTGCTGCGACGAGATGAGCTCGTGCGAGTACGCGCAGAGCTGCGAGATCGCGTCCTGCAGCACGCTGTTCTCCGTTTGCAGCAGCTGCGCGCGCTGCTGGGTCTTGGTTGCCGACGTGTGGCAGAACGTGAGGCACCGCTCGAGCTCATCGCACTGTCGGAGCAAGCTGCAGAATGCAGTGGCGATTAGAACGCAACATGCTAATATGCATTCGTGCAATTATACGTAAATGACATTGAACGGGGTAACGTACTCAGATCGCTGGCATTTCTCGACCACCAGATCTCGCTTCAGGACGGACGCTTCAATTACAGCTTGGGTCTTGCGCCGCTCACTTGAGCGTAGTGAGTCCAAAACGCAACGGAGCTGTGGATATTACAAAAAGTAAGATTAGCTACATCGGATGCGCAATATTGAATGACAGGCTTCAAACGAAGCAGTACCACTACCTGCTTCTTTGTCTCTCCAACGACATCCTCAAGCGCTCGGTTGCGCTTGCTGTACTCACGTAGAGCTCGACCAACTGACTGCTCGCTATATACCAAAGGTAGCCACACATTGTAAGCGACAGCTTATCTATAAAGTTGGCGAGACTAATTGAGAAACTACCCACCGGGTCCGGTTCGCCACCACCGCTTTGCTGAGGTTCTGGATCTCACTGTCGAGCGTCTCGAGCGCGCTTTGCAACCCAGACATCTTCTTCTTGCTCTGAGCCAACGTCGCTACCAAATCGCGCCGAGAGAGCTCCATGTTGCTCGATGCCTTGACAAGCTCTCTGTAGGAGTTCAGCAACAACTTGTAGTCATCGTCGTACTTTCGTAATTGCAGTACCCTGTGCTTGTCCTTGAGGCGTATCAGCTCCAGTTCCTCCACTACCATCACGTTCATCTCTTCAAGCTCGTGGACGCGCTGGTTCATGGATCGCTCGCTCGTTAATTGTGCCTCCAATTGTTGCCGTAACTTGATGTTCGCCTGGAGCAGATGAGCCACGTGGTGCTTGGTCTCGTCGCGCTCTTTCTGGGATTCCAGGCCAAGCTGCACTCTCTCCGCCTCCAACGCCACCAGCGACTGCTGTTGCTTGCTCATTTGATCTGTTTGTAGCTCTACGAGCCGCTCCAAACTCGAGATGTTCGCTTGCAGCCCTAGATTTTGCTGGAGGAGCTGCTCGGATTGGCCATTTTGAGCCTGCTCGGCTTTCGCTGCCGTCTGGAACTGGACCAGCTCTCGCTTCAGATCGTCATTCTCGCTGGATAACGCTCTTACTTGTGACTGGCATTGAGATTTTTCATGTTGAAGCTGCTGGAATGAGCTCTCCACCTCAGATGTCCTGGTTTGCTGCGTGTGTAGCTCTAGTCGCAGGTTTTTCTCCGAGATCTTCAGACTCGCGAGGTTCTCCTCCAGTCGATCGCACTGTATCAGGGACTGCGCTGCTTTCTCAACAGCCTCCTCCTTTAAAGCTGACTCTCGCTGCAGGTTCATGGAAAGGCCGCTGATTCGTGTCTGCAATTGTGAATTGGTATGTTGGTAGTGCTTGACTTCCTCTTGAACCGCCGCGATCTGCGCGTGCACTCGGCGTGCTTGGATGTCTCTCTTCACGAGCTTGCTGCGCACGCGCTGCATCTTTTCGCACATGGCCTTGTATTGGTGGACGTCAACCAATGTGTCTTCAAACCGCAGTGGCAAGAGCTCCGAGCCGCAGGATGAGAGCGGCGTCGGTGGTTTGCTGGGGCTATTGAACGCGCTGCCACGTGAGTCGCTGGCGTCACTGTGGTGGTTGTTGGCGGCGCTGGAGGTCATCACAACCGTATGTCGAAGCTCCTGAATCTGTTGCTGCTGCTTCTCGATGATAGCCATCCAGTTTGCAGCTTTTTCATGCTGCTGATCGACCCACGGCATTGCTGAGTTGCTGTCGAATGCCGCGAAGAGGCGCGCGCCACAGTGACGACTCCTTCGCAGCGCAATCTCAAACATCGTTTCGCACAATATGACAAGCGAAGGACTGTAGACACGCCGCAGCAGCGTGCTCTCCATATAGTGAAACACAGGCGTGCTTTGAAGATATCCATCCCTGCAGCTATCATTCACCCCTTCATGCTGTTTTCGTCATGGAAGGCGCTCGAGTTTCGTTATCAGATACTTAGTAAGGCTCAGAACCGCATCGGCGTCAATTTTCCAACCAGTCCAGAACGGGAAAAATTTACATATTCCGCTCTTTCTGGGCTGGAGTTTTTAATGCGCCATTCATTTTTAAATGGAAAAGGTATTAGTCTATTTGGTTTATTTATCTTCTTGTATAGATTATTTTAGTATTAAATCCTAAAATAGCTTGTCTACTTTCGTAATATATTTACAACCGGCTGACTTTTTTGGGTGGCGTTGCGGAACTTCCTCACTCGCGTCCCCCTCTCTCCCCGTTTGTTTGTTTCGCGCACACAGTTCCGGAAAGCTCCAAAAAGCTCTTCGCATCAACCAACAGCAAGAAGCAGGCAACAGGCAACAGGCAGCGAGAAGCATGGACGGACTGGGCGTGGTCTACGAGCAAGACGACGTGGTAGCGGTGGATGCCAGCGTTCAGCAACAGCAGCAACAACAGCAGCAGCAACAACGCGCGGATGACACAGAGGACGACGAGGAGATCCGCGCGCTCGCGGTGGAGCCGGATGACGCGGAAGCCAGCGGCAACGCCAACAACGCTGGCGCCCCTGCCGGAAACGGCGCGGCGCTCTCTGCGTCGACAGGTGCGGCTCCGGCCTCTGGCGCGCAGTACGATCCGTACCAGCAGCAGCAACAGCAGCAGCAGTACCAGCAGTACAACGCGGGAGGCTACGGCGACTACAACCAGCAGCAGCAGCCTCCACAGCAGCAGCAGCAGCAGCAGCAGCAGCAGCAGCACTACGCTGGAAACGGCGGATACGGCGGATATGGTGGCGGCGGTGCGCAGGGAGGTGAACAAGATAAGGTACCGCAGCAGGGCAAGCTGTTCATCGGCGGCATTTCGTGGGAGACGACGGAAGACGGTCTGCGTCAGCATTTTGGCAAGTACGGCGTGCTGACGGACGCTGCGCTGATGAAGGACAAGTATACAGGCCAGCCGCGCGGCTTCGGATTCGTCACATTTGCAGACTCCACAGGTGAATCATTTGCTTTCTTTTTTTGTATTCGCTGAATGTTTGTGATTGCTGCGTCATGAGGGATTGATTGAGACCACCACCACCGCACAAGAACGATCTCAAGGAAGAAAATACACCCAGAGGAGTTGAGATCCGTCTCCTCCTGGAAGCGAGGTGCCCCTTGTCAGCCTAGTTCGCGCGTAGCTAATGTAGTCGTCTGTGATGTTGTGCTGTGCTGCTTCTGCCTATCTTAGCGATTGACCGAGTGCTAGAGGAGACGCATACACTAGATGGCAGATCTGTTGAAGTAAAGAGAGCGATCCCAAGAGATAGGTCGTCGATGCCGCCTAGGTTAGTAACCATGTCGAAGATTTTGCAAGAGGAGGATGATAAAGCGAAGCTGCGCCAATCAAAATGCACAGAAGCTTTTTGCCCCCACACAAAAACTCTGCGTGCCCGCTCGCGTCTCAGAGCGACCAGCAACCGCGCGCGAGACCTCGCTCGCCCTCGATGCAGTGCATCGCGGTTGGTGATTGACTCTGGATTGCTAACGCTTATGTGGTTGTCTGTGTTTTGTTATGTGATGTAATTGTACAGTGATCACCGAGGCGGCGGTCCGGGAGGCTACGGCGGTCGCGGCGGCGGCGGCTCGTACTCGGAGTCCAAGAAGATCTTCGTCGGCGGCCTCGCGCCATCGGTGACGGAGCAGGACTTCCGCGGCTACTTTGAAGAATTCGGGAAGACCACAGACGCCGTCGTGATGATCGACCGCGACACCCAGCGCTCGCGCGGCTTTGGCTTCGTCACGTTTGAAGACGAAGGTGCGGTCGCCGAGGTGATCAGCAAGTCCCACGAGATCCACGGCAAGACAGTGGAGATCAAGCGCGCGGAGCCGAAAGAAGCGCGTGCGGGCGGCGGCTACGGCGGCGGTGGCTACGGTGGTGGTCGTGGTGGCGGCTACGGCGGTGGTCGTGGAGGCTACGGCGGCGGTGGTGGCGGCGGCTGGCGTGGTGGCGGCGGCGGTGGCTACGGAGGTGGCGGCGGCCGTGGAGGTTACGGCGGCGGAGGTTACGGTGGCGGCGGCTACGGCGGTGGTGGCTACGGCGGTGGTGCTGCCGCTGCTTACGGTGGCGGTTACGGTGGCTACGGTGCCGGCGGCTATGGCGGCTACCCCCCAGCGGCAGCGTACGGCGGCTACGGCGGCTACGGTGGCTACGGTGGTGGTCGCGGAGGCTACGGCGGTGGCTACGGCGGCGGCTACATGGGCGGCTACGGTGGTGCAGGAGGCTACGGTGCTGGAGCTCCAGGCGGCGAAGGCGGCCGCGATCCAGCTGGCGGAGCTGCTGGTGACGAAGGCTACGGCGGTGATGATGCTGCTGCGGCTGCTGGCGGTGCGCCAGGTGGTGCTGGAGGCTACGGCGCGGGCGGCTACGGAGGTGGAGGCTACCGTCAAGGTGGAGGCAGCAGCGGTGGCGGCCAGTCCTCCGGCGGACGCTCGGAGAGATATCGTCCATACTAAAAAGCGGGAGTCGACGACTGAACAAAACACACAAGAAACAAGAACTCAAGAAGCGGCATCCCACCAGCAACACAAAAACTGCAGCAGCCAGCAGCGTCGCATTCGCTTGCACACAGTCAACCGAAGAAGAAGAGAGTGAGAGAGAGAAGCAACCTCTGTCCATTTTGGTCTCCCGCTTTTGGACTCGGCTGATTTGATGATGGCCTCCTAACTCTCTCTCCATACTCCTTTTTTTCAATTTTCAATACACAGAACGAACATGGATCTCTCTATTTTATCAATTACTGCCCAGGTATGATTGAGGCTCGTAAGTGTACCGTTTCGAACTATGTTGCTATCAAACTCCAGAGGTCTATTTGTCGTTGGTCGCGAGCCACTCGAGCAGCTTCCGCTCGTGGCCGCGAAGGCTGCGCACCGCCAGCGTCTGCATCATTTCCTGGTGTTGAGGGTTCCGCATCGACGCTCGACTCTGGAAATGGTTTGTTAGCGCCGACGCCAGTTCAGACGCATCCTTCACAGAGCGAATCGCATTTGGCGGCGTGGTTGTTTTCTCTCTTGGGTTTAAAGACTTTGTGTGTTGGACGTGGGTTTGCGTGGCTTCAATCTGCTCCACAACGTCTTCAAAGTTTTGCATATTCGGCCCAACAAAGACCTGGCAGCTAATATCAAGCAAGATGCAACACACACAATACGAGGGGGGATTAAGGTACTGTCTACGAGTATACACAGTGACATCCAATGAGCTCCGTGTCATCCTCACCCTGCTCGTAATGGCTCGATGGGGTTGTGGCCTCCTCGGTTCAAAAAAGTTCCTAGGAATGAAAAATCCAAGCAAGCAAAAGACGTTCACATCAGACCCAGAGGTTAGTTAGAGTCACATGTCCAAAGTTTTTTATTCCCCGTTCTTCGAGTATGTCTGTACCTCCAACAAAGACGGTTGACACAGCGTCAAAGAAGAGTCCAGTCTCGCCCTATAGTTGACCAAAGCAATCAGTATTTGTTAAGACCAACTTCTGCATATCAATAAAAAGTGAACCACAGCAAATCTACAGCGGACTCACCATTGTGTCAACGACGAAAATAGAGGTCGATGCGCGCGGAACGGTGTCTCTTGAGCGAAACGCGATCTCCAGTGCAGGGAACTGTGTGTGTATCGTCAACAAAGCCAAAGAATGTATGCTAAGCATCCTACGGCATCAAATATGAGAGGAGCAGAATACCGTGAAACGTACCCGAGTCTGGATCTCCTCGGCGATGGCGACCGCGCGATCCGGGTGCCGAGGGACAATAAAAGTCACCACCGAAGTGTCATTTGTCGGCATGTGGAGCTTGCTGGAGAGCTGTGCATGCGCCTCTGCGATCTGCAGCTCCTCGCCCTCGTGGGTGCTCACTGCGACCCAGGAATACCGACCCGCGATCGCATTCTGAAGCTGGACGACTTGAATTTTGTCACTGACCGCCTGCTTTGTAGCTGATTGTTGATGAACATCACACAATGAACGCCAGTGAGTCGTCGACAATACAGCCTTCCATGAAGTTTTAGGCGCAAGGATGGTCGGAATCGTACCAAACTTTAGGTTTGTGAGCACATCTGCAGTTGACGCTCCGAGCGCCTTGAAGCGCTGCTTGTTCTGATAGTTTCTCCCACACCATCACCCATTCACTGAGTTATTGTGCCATGAAGAGCAGTCGTCTTTGTCTGGGGAAATAGACACGTACCTGGTCGTCCTGGCACAGCACCATGGAGAACGATCGCACGAGACTCTGCGCAAAGTGACGCAGCACGGGAAGCTGCCACCGCTGGAAGGACCGCTCGGAGATCCGTCCGTTCACCACGCCAATTTGGATCTGCTCATGACCACAGACACTAGTCAGTAATGTTATCCACATCAATCTCCATAAGCGACATAGTATTTGCAGTAGTTGCTGGTACGTCACATACCTGTCGCTTGGTCGCTTCGAGCATCATGTTTGGCCAAAGCTCCGACTCGATCCAGAGCCCAGCGCTGCAAGAAGGTTGCGATGAAATGCAACGACGTGAAGACACAGCATTCGTATGTGAGCGGATAGCACAATATGTAAGTTGAGCACGTGTACTTTACTCACTCGGGTTTCCACGTGTCAAAGAAGCGCGCGACCCACTCGGGATGGTCCATTGGCGCGAAAATGCACAGCGCATTGCTGCTGTTTGTATCCTGATTGGCACGCGAAACAAGGATGAATCGACTCGTACTGTCTATCATGTGGTTAGCCACCACTTACAGCGCCTACCGCAAGCAAGCGCTCATTCAGGAGCTTCCGCGCCGCTGGCGTCGTGGTCGAGAGCAGCACACGCGCCTTCGTTTTCTGGTTTCCGTCGGCCCTGTTTGCTGCGTTCGAGAGCAGAAACGCATCCGAGAGCACGAGCTGGATAAGCGGCAAAGCGGAGAGGCACTCGCCCACAGACGCGCCATGGATCCAAAGTGTGAAGTACTCTTCGCCCGCGCGCGGCTGCCATTCCACTGCACAGTAGATCATCAATACAGTCAATGTCTTCAATCAGCAGCTGTTGCAAGAGGTGTCATCATGTTAGTACCCAAAAAACAGGGACGTACCTGGCAGTTTGCTGTGTCCGAAGCGCTCAGCTGTTAGCGCAGGCAGCACACCTCTGCGCAAATCCTTGCGCTTGATGTACCACGTCACGAGTGGCTCGGCTGCGCGCCACACGCCGCGGTACGCGTGCTGCACCACAAGCGCCATTGCCATCCTGTGCTCCATTTGAAGTGGCAAGCAAATCAAGCAAAGTAGGATATTTTGTAAATATTTAAATAACTACACAACTGGGTGCATTTTAGGAGGCTTGTAGTTCATTATACCGGTAATCACGGTACGGTACAAAATACCGGTTGGTACAGATAAGCGTTCGTTCACATAATATGCAGATCACAAGTATGCAAGCCAAGGTAATGAAGGTTGTGTGAAGGTAAGCCATTCTATGAGGGAAGAGGTCGCAGAAAGGTTGTGTGAAGGTAGCCGATTTCTGTGTGAGGAAGGCAAGGAAGATCTCTACGATCTTTTTGTATGGGAAACGCCCCACAGAACTCGCTCAAGCAGCCCGCACACGCGCAAAGGCAAAAAGCAAAGCCAAAAGCTCAAAGAGCCAAGAGAAGAGAAAAGCCAACGAGCGAGAAGCAAGCTACGATGGTGTCGGCGGATCAGATGTTCCAGATCAACCACCAGGCGGTGGTGCGGGACTACTACGTCGAGCCGCGTATCGGTACGTACACTTGCTCACCCACCTACTCAGTCTGTCTTGTTGTGTGACGTTGGACTCGTCAGGCAGCCGTGAATCCTATCTGGTAATGCGCACAAGTGAAGGATCGCAGTGTGCGGAAGGGGGGGGCAATACGATACCAGAAGGAGAAGAGGCAAGCAGGCTAATACGCGCCGTATTGTCTCTCACTCTATCGGTCTGTTCCCCTGACGTTATGGCTTGCGCCTTCCTGCTGCGCTGCTTGCCAAGTGAAGCGCGTGAACAAGAGCAAGAACTAACCATGTGTGAGCTTGGCAAACTGACGTTGATTTGTGTGCAACCATATCTTTGTTTGGATGAATGAACGAATGTAGATTACCGCACGATCACCGGTGTGAATGGTCCATTGGTGATCTTGGAGAACGTCAAGGTACGTCTGTCTGCTCGCCCTTCTTCATTCGTAGCGATGTTGAAGATGAACTCTTCCTTTGCTGAAGAGCTCTTCGTAGATCTTCCTTGAGGCATGGGTATGTATGTACTAACCCCAATTGACTCCCAACTCTTCATGTTGCCACCTCTTCATACATCAGCTCCCAAAGTTCGCTGAGATCGTGAACCTGACGCTCGCAAACGGCGAGAAGCGCCAGGGCAAAGTGCTCGAAGTGCAGGGCAGCAAGGCCGTCGTGCAGGTGTTTGAAGGCACGGACGGCATCGATAACCGTCACACGCACTGCGAGTTCACTGGCGACGTGCTGAAAATGGCGATCTCGGAGGAGATGCTCGGCCGCACGTTCAACGGGTCGGGAAAAGCCATCGACGGTGCGCCAGCGGTCGTTGCAGAAGACTACTTGGACATCGAGGGCCAGCCGATCAACCCATCGTGCCGTGACTACCCGAAGGAGATGATTCAGACGGGCATTTCCGCGATCGACGTCATGAACTCGATCGCGCGTGGGCAGAAGATCCCGTTGTTCTCGGCTGCTGGTTTGCCCCACAACGAAGTGCGTTTTGATTGCTACCTTGCTTTGCTCAATGAGCTATTCTTTGAGCTCCTAGATTGGCTTACTCCATCTACCTATTTCCTAACGAATGTATATTGTATAGATCGCCGCGCAAATTGTGCGTCAGGCCGGTCTCGTGAAGCGCAAGGACGTGATGGACTCGCACGAAGACAACTTTGCGATCGTGTTCGGCGCCATGGGTGTGAACATGGAGACTGCGCGTTTCTTCCGCAATGACTTTGAAGAGAGTGGCTCGATGCAGAAGACGGCACTGTTCATGAATCTGGCGAACGACCCGACGATCGAGCGTATCATCACGCCGCGTCTCGCGCTCACGACCGCCGAGTACTTGGCGTACGAGCGCGACATGCACGTGCTGGTGATCCTCACGGACATGAGCTCGTACGCCGACGCGCTCCGTGAAGTGTCTGCTGCGCGTGAAGAAGTGCCTGGTCGCCGTGGATACCCGGGTTACATGTACACGGATCTGTCGACGATCTACGAGCGTGCGGGTCGTGTGACAGGCCGCAACGGCTCGATCACGCAGCTGCCGATCCTCACGATGCCGAACGATGACATCACGCACCCGATCCCGGATCTTACGGGCTACATCACAGAGGGCCAGATCTACGTCGACCGTCAGCTGCACAACCGACAGATTTTCCCACCGATCAACGTGCTCCCATCGCTCTCGCGTCTGATGAAGAGCGCCATCGGCGACGGCATGACCCGCGACGACCACAGTGCCGTGTCGAACCAGCTGTACGCGAGTTACGCGACCGGCAAGGATGTGCAGGCGATGAAAGCGGTCGTGGGTGAAGAAGCGCTGTCGCTCGAAGACCACCTGTACCTCAAGTTCACGGACAAGTTTGAAGGCAAGTTCATCGCGCAGGGCCCGTACCAGTCGCGCGACATCTTTGAGAGTCTGGACCTCGCCTGGTCGCTCTTCCGTTCGTTCCCGAAGGAGCTACTCAAGAAGATCCCGAAGAAGCAGCTCGACATCTACTACGCGCGCCGGACCCAGGCGCGTCAGGACGGTGAAGACGTCTAAGCAAGTGTGAAGAGAGGGAAAAGAACAAAGAAGAAAGCGGTGGAGTCAACCTGCATCAAAAGAACAAGAAAAGAACACATAAAAAGAAGCAGATGCGCAGACATGGAAGGCGCCTCTTGGTCTCAAACCAAACTGTTTCCAGTCAGTCCCCATGTTGGCGAATATAAGAACACGCTTCGCTTCGTTTGTCTGCCTTTTGCTGATATTGTAAAAAGAAAGAGAGGACGCAATGTTTGCGTGTTTCGTTTCCCATGTCTTCGATACAGTTATGTCGTCTCGGAGCTCAACTTTGCTTGCCTTGGTAGTGGTCATGAACATGCAAGTCTTTCAAAATTGTCTTTTATTTCTTACATTTGCATCAATCGATTTGTTTCCTTATTCGTTCGTGTCATTCTGTCGTGGTGCCCTTTTTGCTCCTCCGCTTGTACTTGCGAGGCGCAGTCGGCGTGTCCGAGGGCACCCACTCGGGCGCCGTATGCTGGAGCGTGACGCGGCACCGGTGCAGACTGTAGTGGCTGTTCCTGCAGTCCGCACACATGCGGCTAAACATCACCCTTGCTATAGGAGTTTAGAACACAGAAGTTAGCAAAATGGGCGAGCAACCCAAACACTGCTGGCTGATTGGTTGGCATCACTATTATAGCGTACCTGGTGGCGGAGCGGGTGCTGCCGGGAGTATCGTTGAATTCCCCCACGGCATCCCGATCGCCCCAGAGGGGGGACTCATCAGCAGCGTCGGCTGCTGCTGCTGCTGATGCTGTTGTTGCGTGGACGGAAACGACGGGAAAATCGGTGGGAAGAACATGTTGAGACCCGGGCTCTGCGCCTGCATCTGTACGCGCGCGAGCACGTCTGGTGTCAAGAGTCCCAAGAGCCCCATCCCGCTCAGCTGGGAGAGCGACGCCGCCATGTCGAATGCCGGTGGCGCGGGTGGCGCTGCTGCAATCGGAATCTTTTCCGCCAGAGCGCGAGCCACCGAGTTGGCATCTGGCAGCTGCTGGGGTGTAGCGGAGTTCTGAAAAGAAGACTCAGAGTTGTCCTGAGACGATAGATCCACTGGAGCGTCTGGCCTATTGTCGGTTCGCGCAGACTCGATCGCGTCGTCTCTCGCGGCGACCGTGATCGCCGCGATCTTCTCCGCTGTCTCGTTCATGATCGCGCTGACGCTCTCTTCTTCGCGCACCTGGTGGCGACTTTTCATCCAGCGCTTTTTGGATCGCTTGATCACGCGCAGCGTCTCGTCGGCTTCCAGTGTGTCGAGAAGCGCGCTCGGCTTCTTGTCGAGGCCTTCAAGTCCAGGAGTGGAGGTCGAAGAATTGAGCCCTGGTGTGTCGCTTTGTAGTGCATCTGGCACACCAACCGCTTCGGCTCCTGTGCACTCCGCGTCTTCTACTTGCGTCTGCAATATCAACAACACAAAGACATACAGAGTTTACAGCACTGCATTTGAACGACTACGAAAAGGTCCGTTGCATACCAGCGATGACTCGTCCACGTTATGGTTGCTGCTGCTATTGCTGGAGCTGTTTGTTGTGTTTGTCCCGTAGACGCCGAACGTCGAGTCGATGTAATTCGCCATTTCCATTAGATTCCGATGCAAAATTCTCTGGTACCTGTAGTCGTACAGCACACAGAGCACACACAAAGCATACGATGCATCAACTTTCAGTCCATTCGCCTAGGACCATCAAAATGATCACAAATCATCACCACTCACGCTAGCGTGCCTTCAATGTCATTGTCTGCGTGGCACTCTGCTGCAGCCAAGATCATGTCTTCGTTCACACTCAGCATCTACGATGCATCAAACAAAACAAACATATAGCATCATTTTATCCAAGCACGTTAGTCATACGTTAATCACCAATAGTAACTGCGTCGTCTTTCATCTGGACAACAAACAACAAGTTTGGGCGATGAAGACGACTTTGTGCGTCGCACACGTACGTCTGCGAAAATGTCTGCGATCGACGATGGGTCATTCTCCTCGTCCTCCGAGTCCGACGCGCTCGGCGGCGGTGTGCGCGGGTCCCAGAACGCGCGATTCACTTGGCTCTTGGCGTCCGGAGCCATTGGCGCGCGCACCCCAGCACTCGTCATGCGCATTTGATGGGTCGATCCTGCGAGAGAGAAAAAAAAGCGCGGGTAAGGAATTTCGAAGTTCCCGCGCTTTCTTGTGTTTATTATGATTCAATCAGATGCTGTTCATACATTTTAACACTTTCTATTGAATGAAATTATCTTTACGAGATCGCAATTGGCTAAAAAATCTGTGTGTACCCATCTATTGCGTCAGCCAGCGCACTTTATATCATTAAAGTAAACTAAGCGTCTACAAACAGTATTATCCATACAGACAAGTGCTTATTTTGACAGTAAAAGGTGTCTTTTTTTGCAGTTTCACAGAAAATTTGGTCTATATCAATAGTTTAGTCGAAGGCGTGCAGCACAAGTTCAAGTTGGCAATCACATGACACCCATGGCCACTTTCGGCAAGTTTAAGAAGATATCGAAGCAGGTGACTGGCGTGAAGGGGGAGAAGACAGACAGAGCTGAATACGCAAGCTCCAGCGTATAGTTACGTGTATCGGCGTGAAGGGGCGTGATCTTCACAAATTATTCTAGTGGTGCGCTCGCCTTCTCAGTGTGTGTTCACTCACATCATTCTCGGATTGGGCTCCTCGTGTCGACACCGATCAGCATCAAGCAAGCAAGC
>JALBZZ010000516.1:0-22314 GCA_038051095.1 Globisporangium irregulare
TAATTTATTGACAAATAACACGAATAAAACTGACTATATGCTCCAGTGGTCTAGTTGTCTCCTCATAGCTGTTGTATAGAGCCTCACTCGCATGTCAAACGATTATTCGGACCGAGAGTGAAGATCAAACTATCTTGATGTGCTCTGGTAGATCTCTGTGGCAACATTGGAGACGAAAGGAGGATCACTGTGTGCTGTTTGTTGCAAAACTGGTGGTGTATTAACACGTAAGTAGGCATACGGTGTGCACATTACTGATGACTTCATACGTACGATCCGTCGGATGCGTTGGGTGCGCTTGATACTAGGATGAGAAGGAGAACGGATTCCCTGGCTAGCAACGAGCTAGTTCATGATGCCCGAGACGGCGCCGCTCGACACACGCTGGCCCGCGAGACTACTCTTCAAGTAGCACGCCGTGCGGCCGTCCGCATTCTCGTTCACAAATGTGTACCCCTTGCAACCAGAGGTCACCGAGCACTTGGCGCAACACTGGGCAGGCGACAGGAGGTAGAAGGTGCCCATGTCGAAGCCGTATAAGTCCACGTTCGCAAGCTGCTGCGAGCACCGCGCCGGTATGGCGATGCACTGGTAGAAGCCCGTATCCCACGGCTGACAGTACTGTCCCGATGGACAGCACGTCGTGCCCTTGCTGTTGCCACACGAAGCCCAGGCGGAGGTCGAGCACGCAGCCTTCGGGGTCAAAACCTTTGAGGATACCGCGCCAGCGACTGCGCGCTTCTCACCCACCGCGTTCTTCAGGTAACACGCCGACACGCCGTTTGAGTTGTAGTTGACAAAGGTGTACATCTGGCAGCCAGCGGTGCTGACACAGCGCTCGCAGCACTCACTTGGGAGGATGCCGTACACGGTCGCCATGTCGTTGCCGTAGTAGTCGATGCCGATTTCCTGGGTGCCGCACTGGCTCGGGTTTGGATGACACTGGTACCAGTATGGATCCCATGGCTGGCAGTATTCGCCCGAAGGGCAACACTTGGGGCCGGCCGCGGCTGTACCACACGCACCGCTCGACGCCGTCTGGCACGTAGCAGTCTGTAGCACCGCCACCTGGCCGGACACCGCGCCGGTCACCGCTCGCTTCGTGCCGTAGCCTTTCTTCAAGTAACAGGCAGTCTTTCCATTCGTGTTGTAGTCCACGAAGGTATACGCCACGCAGCCAGACGTCTTGGAGCAGGTGGCGCAGCAGCCATCAGGCTGCAGACCGTACACGGTGCTGAGATCATCACCGTAGTAGTCGACATTGACTTCCTGGGTTGGGCACGTCGACGGAGCAGCGCGGCACTGGTAGTAGAGCGGGTTCCACGGCTGACAGTACGAGCCGGACTGACAGCACTTGGTGCCTTCGACACTGTTGCCACAGTAGCCGCCGCTGGCGGTACAGGTAGATGCTGGTGCTGGAGTAGTAGAAACAAGTGCTGGTGTCTGGGTGGTTGGTACAGGTGCTGGTGTCTGGACCGTAGGAACAGAGGCAGGTGCCTGGGTCGTAGCAACTGGGGCTGGTACTTGAGTAGTAGCAACCGGGGCCGGAGCCTGGGTAGTAACAACTGGGGTCGAAGTCTGAGTGGCTAGAGCTGGGGTTGTCCAAATGTCAGCTGGGAAGCTCAGGCTCTTACGCTGACGATTCCACGTGTACAGTCCAAAGTACTTCTCAAGCTCGACACCCATCGTGTTGTCATCTGGGTGGCGATCGAACATGTTGAACCAGAACTTTGGCGACGACGCGCCTCCCTTTGGCGTCCACTGCACCACTGCCAGGTAGTTGTCGACCGAGCTCGTAAGCGACGGATACACGCTTGGAGAGATGGACGCAGGCGCACCAGCAGTCGGGAAGCCGGTTTCCGTCAGCACCATCTTCGACACCGAGTACTTGGCTGCTACCAGGTTCCACAAGTTGTCCAAGATCTCCACGGGTTTAGCCGCGTTGTATCCATCGCTGAAGAACGGATAGATGTTGACGCCAAGAATGTCCAGGTTGTTTGAGAGAGTCTGGATCTGAGCATCGTAGTTTCCGTTGAGGTACTCGGCCACACGCTGCGCGGTTCCGAACTTGACGCTCGACGCTTTGTCTCCGAGACGAGTCTTGATTTGGGTAACAATTGCCAGGATGTCCGTGTCCTTGACGCCGAGATAAAGGTTCTCGTTGCCGACTAGGATCACTTCGACCGTGCCCGGGTATTGCTGTACCGCAAGAACGGCGTTGTTGATTTCGTCTTGGAGCCACGACTCAGTCGTCATGTAGATCCCTAAGTGCAGCTTGACGTTGTGCGCCGAAGCGTACTTGGCGACGTTCACACCGAAGAACTGCGAGTAGTACGTGCGTACCTTGGTGAAGTGCTTCGCCATGAGGTTGAAGTCGGCGTCGATGGATTCTTCGAGCGCCGTGGTGTTGAGCACTTCGTTGCCGAACGGGTACGCTTTCGAGTGCATCGGACTGTAGGTGGTCGCCATGTTGCCCGGTGGACCCGATGTCGGAGCTTGGGCGGCCGCTCCCATGCTTGCGAGCACGCAGGCGGCGAGGGCATTAAGGACCGCGAGCGTTCTCGAGAAGGACTTCATCGCGTTGCCTGCCTGCTTTGCTGCTTGCGTAAGTACCTCCGAGGGAGCAAATTGAGGAGTGAGCGGTGCACGCGAGGGAGCGAAAGAGTGAGAGGAGCGTTATGCCAACGGACTTCCTCGTTTGCTCGTCTGTATATAGAAATAGAGAGTGGCGTGAGTGGTTCCTTTGTTATCACGAGATGGTGTGTAGTGGAGAGAGAGAGCCTTTTCGTCCCAGCCACGAAACCTCCCTGAGCTTATGATGTGGTTCAGATTTCGTCCGATGGAGCGACAGGAGCAAAACTACATCTGGTGCACGGAGGCAAGTTTACGCCCAAGGCTCCGTCTTCGGCGAGTACTGTGCCAGAGTATACTCTGTCGCTTGTTCTGTTCTGTTTGCTTGACGAATCGCACAGTGCTTATCCTGCAGGGTCCACTGGAACGAAATCCGAGACACGCTCCGGCATCTTGACGCATAGAGAACAAGTGAGAAGTTCTGCTTCGTCACTGAAGTGGTTGGTGTGAGATTTCGGAGATTTCGAGAGTCCTCATGGATATGAGTACATATGTGGCACGCGCATGGGGCTCTTTCTAGTGTACACCATCAACGGTCCCACTCTCTGACACGCACGCGTACTGGTTTCTAAAGTTTGTTTTCCAATACGCACAGAATAGCGAGATGAAATAGCTGGGGACTTTCGATTCGATCCGTTACGATCACAGTCACGACCACAGCCACTGTCGCGCAGAGAAAGAGCGGGAGGTGTAGTTTTTAATTTGGACCGAGTGTGTGTATGTGTGTGCGCGTGATGATGATCATTTTACTAGACCTCGTGCTTTTATGGTTTAGATGCTGAACTGACAGGCCTTCGTAGGAGGAGTTTGATGAGTCCGTCAGGATGGAACACCGCTGGCAGCACCATCGAGGACATTTGTTTACAGCTGGTCGGTCATACATCCTGGTGGAATAAGATTTTGCCAAATTGTTGTTTTTCAATCCAGCGTAACACAACCCAGCACGAGCAGTGAGGGATTTCAGCACCTTTCGGTACGATTGTGTGGAACTTCTGCGCTTTCGCCAGTGTGCGAGCAGTTCAGCGCACTCGCGAGTACCAGGAATCGAGCAACCCTGTCTAGCCCACTGCCTGCTGAACGCAAGGGTTAAGAAAGAAAGACGCATTATCAGTTTATAGAAATTCATTGTGCACCACTGATGTTTTCATGCCCTTTTTTATGTCATCCAAAGTCCACTTGTGGGTTCACCCTGCCTAGCTCATCAATCAAATGGGCTTTTTTTTTGTTGCGAAAGTCAAAAGCCCTCGACCCACAGCAGCACCTTTACACGGCTGTGGTTTATCACAAGCGCTCAATGCATAGCTCTACCGCATGCGGATACAATACAATACTCTACTGTATGGTATCTCACTTCGCAGTCTTATTCGGCATGTGGTCGGTCAACGAGCAACGGAGCTTCTTCCACTTCCGTGTCGCACGGCATTCTCAACGAACGGCCCAAGGACGCACCGGAGAGTTGTTGAACGTGGAGCCTGCTGCAACATGTACGTGTATGGAAAGCTATGTATTAACAATCCATCGCAGCATGAAGCTATGATGCGGTGCTCCAGCATGGCGTTGACGGAGTTGATGGAAACATGGCTTGTGATACTGCTTGGTGTGCGAAAGTGAATGTTCTTTAGAAGGAAATGGGAGTTGAAGGTTCATTACTGTTAGCTGCTGCTGCTATTACTACTTGGCTAGGCTCTTCTTTTTCTTGGTCTGAGTTGGAGCCTTCGTAGTTGGCACTGGAGTGGGGACCAGCGTGGTTGACGACAGAGTTGGCATGGCGGTGATAGCCGCCAAGGGGGTACTCCACGCTCTTTTGCTAACGATCACAAGTGCACAAGCCAAAGTGTTTCTTAAGCTCCACACTCATGGTGCTGTCATCGAGGCGTTGGTCGAAGAAATCGAACCAGAACTTTGCGGACAACGCATTCCCCGGTGGGCTCCGCTGTACAACAGCTTTGTAGTACACAACAGAGCTTGAGAGCGACGGCTGGACACTTGGTGATAGAGAGGACGGAGTCCCTGCAGTTGGGAAACCGGTCTCCGTGAGCAGCATCTTGCTGACAGGGTATTTCTTCGTCACAGCGTTCTATGAACCGTTCAATATCGCCAGTAGTTCGAGCGCGTTGTATCCATTGTCGAAGAATGGGTATTCACACCGAGGATGTCGAGATTGTCGGAGAGGGTCTTCATTTGTGCATTGTACTTTGCGTCCAAGTATTCGGTGATGTGCTGAACAGTGCCAAATTTCACAGCCGAGGCTTTGTCTCCAAGCGGGTCTTGATCTGGATGACGATGTTGAGAATCTGGGTCGACGTGACACCAAGGAACAAGTTCTCATTGCCGATCAGGATTGCTTCGACCGTGCCTGGGTACTGCAGCACCGCCGTGACAACGTTATCGATTTCATTTTGAAGCCACGCCTCGCTCGCCATGAAGATCCCCAAGTGGAGCTTCACGTTGTATGCCGCGGCGAACCTAGCGACGTTAACTCCGTAAAACTGCGAGTAGTACGTGCGCACTCTGCTGAAATGGGTCTTGATGATCTAAAAATCCGTGTTGATGGGCTCTTCGAGCGCCATGGCACTGAACAATTCGCTGCCGAGCGGGTACACCATCGAGTGCATTGGGCTGTAGGTTGTCGCCATGTTGTCTGGAGCGCGCGCGGCTGCAGCGAGGGGCTTCACTTGAGCACTTGTAAGCAGGCACGCTGCAGCAAGACCTAGAGGGAGCAGTTTCATTCTTGTCTTCCCAGTGACCAAGTGACTTCGACGAAAAGAATTGAAGAGTGCGCGAGTAACTGGGTTATTACCGCACGGGTACGATGTAATACCAACGCAAGGAGAAGATCGGAGCATAGGGAGCTTCGGCACTGGCCATAATTGCTTTTCTGGCTCCTGTATCCCGTCACGTTTTCAGTCCGACGCTTGATTCCCAACCAACATCGCAAGATCTGTCTGCTTTCACCATCTTCCGTAAGCATGTTTCTTTCATGTGTACTGGGGCACACAATGCAGTCTAGAGGATGACGACAATCACGGAACCCAAGCAAGGTACTCGGAACAAATTGAAGTGGTCTAACTCTCTGAAGTGGGCACAGTATGTTCTGAAGACTAGTACTCACTGCAGTGTAGTTATAAGGGGAATCTAAAGCTGCTTTGGATACGTGGAGCAGCAAAAGACAGCAAAGTCAAAGGCGAGCACTGAATGGGCATTGGGAGTCTGCCCAACGGCAACATACCGAAACCATGATAGCTTTCACTCAGTGGTTTACCATTGAGCTTTTGTTATATAGTACCCCACACGCAACAGTATTATTGTCTGCTAAACCGGTATTCTGTGATGCTTCACATTCTGGATCAGTCTTAACTATTGGCCTAAATAGAGTCTCACACCACGATCTGGACCCTACTGCGGGATGTTCAACCACCTCAGCAACGCACATCAAGAAAGATTGTGCGTCTAACTCAGCCCAAGAAGCCACAAAGCCCCAAGCCCACTTGCTCTTCGCGACGCACACACATCAAGCCAACAACAACAGGAAGACAAGAAGATCGTTGATCAGCATGCGCGCGTTCCGCTTCGCCATCGACCGCGGCGGCACCTTCACGGACGTCTACGCCGAGATGGACGTCTTTGACGCCCAGGGGGCCGTGCAGGAGATCCGCCCCAAGGTCATCAAGCTGCTCTCAGAGGACCCCGCCAACTACCCCGATGCACCACGGTGAGGGAAACATGAAGAAAGAGAAAACAAGATTTACGTGGTCTAGTATTGGATCTGTGCTCATCGCGCTTCTATGTATGTATATGTATGTGTTTGCATTATGCAGTGAAGGCATTCGACGCGTGCTGGAGGCGATGACGGGCGTGCCGCACCCGCGCGACCAGCCCGTGGACACGTCGCGCATCCAGGAGATCCGCATGGGCACAACGGTCGCAACGAACGCGCTGCTGGAGCGCCAGGGCGAGCGTACGGTGCTCATCACGACCAAGGGCTTCCGCGACCTGCTCTACATCGGCAATCAGTCACGTCCAAAGATCTTCGACCTGGAGATCCAGACCCCGGACGTGCGTGCTCTCGCTTGCTCTTTGTCTTGGCTGTGTAAGGGTAGTGCTGATGTTGCTTGTGTTGTTGTTTATTAGATGTTGTACGAGTCTGTGATTGAAGTGGACGAGCGACTTCAGATGATTGACCAAAAGGATCGCAAGGAGACTGATGTGCGCGGAATCAGTGGGGATTACGTGCGCGTCACGAAAGAGCTGGACGCGAAGGATCTCCGTCTGAAGCTGCAGGTACGACTAAGTCTGGGTACTGGTAAGTCTTAGTTTCGATCATTTGATGCTGACATAGGTTTTGTGTGGTTCATGTTTGCAGGCAGCAAAAGAGGCAGGCATCAGCAGTGCCGCGATCGTCCTGCTGCACTCGTATACGTTCCCCAAGCACGAGCTGGAAGCCGCCAAGCTGGCGGAGGAGCTGGGCTTTACGCAGATCTCGCTCTCGTCGGAAGTGATGCCGATGATCAAAGCCGTGCCACGTGGGTACACGACGTGCGCCGACGCGTACCTCACCCCCGTGATCAAGACGTACGTCGCGTCGTTCTGCGCGGGCTTTGACGACGGCCTTGAACACGTCAAGATCAGCTTCATGCAGAGCGACGGCGGGCTGGCGCGCATGAAGCACTTCCACGGCCACCGCGCGATTCTCTCTGGACCTGCAGGTGGTGTCGTTGGGTACGCGCGTACGACCCGTCCACCACCAGGAAGTGGTGATGAGTCGAGCAGTGCGCCACCACCTGCTGTCATCGGCTTTGACATGGGCGGCACGTCCACAGATGTGTCGCGCTTTGACGGCAAGTTCGAGCACGTCCTCGAAAGCGTGACTGCAAACGTTCCTGTGCGCGCCCCGCAGCTGGACATTCAGACTGTCGCTGCGGGCGGCGGTTCGCGTCTCTTTTACAAGAACGGCATGTTCATCGTCGGCCCTGAGTCAGTGCGCGCCCACCCTGGACCCGTGTGCTACCGCAAGAACGGATACCTGAGTGTGACGGACGCCAACCTCGTGACTGGCCGCATCATTCCCAAGTTCTTCCCAAAGATCTTTGGTCCGGACGAAGACGAAGAGCTCGACGTCGAGGGCTCGAAGCGTGCGTTTGCGAAATTGACCAAAGAGATCAACACATCGCCGTCGGCGAATGGAACAAAGTACACGCTCGAAGAAGTTGCATCGGGGTTCCTGCGTGTCGCGAATGAAGCCATGTGCCGTCCGATCCGCAACCTGACGCAGATGAAAGGGTACGACATCAGTACCCACATCTTGGCGTGCTTTGGCGGGGCGGGACCGCAACACGCGTGCTCGATCGCGAAGGCACTGGGCATGTCGAAAGTGTATATCCACCGCTACAGTGGCATTCTCTCGGCGTACGGACTGAGCGTTGCTGACAGTGTGGTCGACAAGCAGCGTCCATCCTCTGCCGAGTACAACGCTGCGAACAAGGACGAACTGGTGGCGAGTCTCTCGGCGCTGGCGCAGGAAGTGAAGGCTGAGCTGGTCGGCGATGGCTTCAAAAGCGAGGACATCCAGCTCCAGTTCTTCTTGAACATGCGCTACGAAGGAACTGACAACGCGGTGATGACGCGCGGACCTGTGGGTGAGAAGGGCGTGCCTCTCGAGGTGTCTGAGAAGCAGCTCCTTGACTACGACTTTGAAGCGTCGTTTGTGCGAAAGTACCAGCGCGAATACGGGTTCGTGCTCCAGAACCGATCGATCATCATCGACGATGTCCGTGTGCGTGGAACCATCTCGCCAGCGTTGAAGGATGTCGCTGCCACTGCAGGTAACGGTGATTTAACTGGCGACCAGGCCAGCGATGATAGCGCTTGCGCGCCACACTCGAAGACTAAGTTCTACTTTGACGACGAGAAAATGTGGCGCGACATCCCAGTGTACCTTCACGAAGCCCTTCTTGAGAAGCGCGGCGCCAAGTACGCCGGCCCTGCAATCATCATGCAGGGCACTGCAACGGTGGTCATCGAGCCACGATGGACCGTCGAAGTGCTGCAGAGCGGCGATCTGTTCTTGACGTTCGAGGGCAAGAAGCAGGTGATCCAGACCGAAGCAGTGGACGCAGCCGACATCCCGCTCGACCCGATCCAACTCTCCGTGTTTGCTCACCGCTTCATGGGCATCGCCGAGCAAATGGGGAAGACCCTGGCGCGAACATCCGTGTCGGTGAACATCAAGGAGCGCTTGGATTTCTCGTGCGCGCTTTTCGGTCCGGACGGCGGACTTGTCGCGAACGCGCCGCACTTACCAGTCCACCTCGGCGCGATGCAGCAGGCGGTGCGGTATCAGCTCAAGCACTGGGGCGACGACTTGACCGACGGCGATGTGCTCGTGTCGAACCACCCGCAGCTCGCTGGCGGCAGCCACTTGCCAGACATCACGGTGATCACGCCCGTGTTTGACAAGAAGACGAAGAAGATCGAGTTCTTTGTCGCAAGTCGCGGCCACCACGCGGACATTGGCGGCATTGCGCCGGGATCGATGCCGCCGCTCTCTAAGACGCTCTCAGAAGAAGGTGCTGCAATCGTCGCGTTCAAGCTCGTCGATGGCAAGGTTGGTGCATTCAGAGAGCAGGAGATCACAGACATCCTTGAGCAAAAGGGGATGGTTGACGACCGAGGCGTGCCGCGTATTGGAACGCGCAACCTGCGCGACAACCTGTCGGACCTGAAGGCGCAGGTCGCTGCGAACCAGCGCGGCGTGATCTTGATGAACGAGCTGGTCGCCGAATACTCGCTGCCAATTGTGACGGCGTATATGACGTACATCCAGCAGGCAGCCGAGCTCGCGGTGCGCAGCATGTTGCACCAGTTCTCGCTTGCGCAGAACCTACCGAACGTCGGCAGCGTGTACGCGGAGGACTTTATGGACGACGGCACGAAGATCGCTCTGAAGGTCACGATTGACAGACGCACGGACTCGGCGATCTTTGACTTCAACGGCACGGGACCCGAGATCTACGGGAACGTCAATACACCACCTGCAGTCACGTACTCTGCGATCATCTATTGCTTACGCTGCTTGCTCACGGGCGAGGATTTGCCGCTGAACCAGGGCTGTTTGACGCCGATCGAGGTCATTTTCCCGAAGAACGGCAGCATCTTGAACCCGAGCGCGAGCGCCGCAGTGGTGGGCGGCAACGTGCTAACGAGCCAGCGTATCACAGACGTGATCCTGCGCGCGTTTGCTGCGAGCGCTGCCTCCCAGGGGTGCATGAACAACTTGACCTTCGGAAGCGCGACGCTGGGTGGGTACTACGAGACGATCGCCGGCGGTGCTGGCGCGGGACCTTCGTGGAATGGACGCAGCGGCGTGCACACACACATGACGAACACGCGCATCACGGACCCCGAAATCCTCGAGAAGCGCTACCCGGTGCTGCTGCGCGCGTTTCATTTGCGCGAAGGCTCGGGCGGCAAGGGTATGTACCGTGGCGGTGACGGTGTCGTTCGCGAACTTGAGTTTCTGGAAGAGATGACGGTGAGCATCCTCTCGGAGCGACGCGCGTTCCGTCCGTACGGTCTTGCAGGTGGCGAGGACGGCGAGCGCGGTATGAACCTGCTCAAGCGCAAGGACGGCCGCGTGCTGAACTTGGGCGGCAAGAACACGGTGGACGTGCTCCCGCACGAGATCCTGACGATTTACACCCCTGGTGGCGGCGGCTACGGCGAAAGCCTTGTGTAAATTGTGTGAGGGGCGAATACGTGAAGCACTCTTGGGCAAAGAAGGAAACAAAGCAAAACGCATTGTGTCTGGTTTGGATTGATTGATGCTGGTTGGAAGTTTGGTTGTCTATGAATGACTGCATATCTTGTTATTGCAACAGAATATGGCTTTCTCTGTTTGCTGTCTTGGTTTGTTGGCTCTTTACCCAATCACCGGATCAAAGTCCTGCGAGGCCTGTTCCTGCTTTTGCGCGAGCTTCTCCGCCTTCCGCTTGTTGCGCTTCTCCGCCGCGAGCGCCGAGTCCTCCAGATACTCCTCAATCTGCGAGTCAAACTCCTCTTTGAATTTGTCGTAGCGCATGCCCATGCGCTGTTTCTCGACCTCGGATTGCGCTTTCTGCTGTTTCTTCTTCTTCTTGCCAAAGCGCTCAGCGTCCTCCTCGACCTCCGAGGTGTAGTCCGGATAGACGCAGTCGCGCATGCGGTGGCCAATGCCGCCGCAGTTGGAGCAGATCATCGGCAGCAAGCAGTGCTTGGCGACGTGGCCGCGCTCGCCGCAATTCCGGCACACGCGGTCCTTGTCCTGCTCGCGGTGGATCAGCTGCTGGTACTTGCGCTCCTTCGCGCGGCTGTACTGGAGCTTACTCAGCTCGTGCTCGTAATCGAGTTCGTCCTCGGGGGCGTTCAGGATGCGGCGCTTCACGCTGCGCGCTGTGCGGGCGGCACGATCGGCATTGAACGAACCAGACGCGCAAGTTGGTGATCGTCTGGAGCGCGTCTCACTACGCTTGGAGAACCGCTCAGCGACTGCGCTGACACCGCCATTGTCGTCGCCAACCTCGTCATCGCTGTCGCTATCACTATCGCTGTCGCCATCCGCATCAGGTGCTTCCTCACTCTTCTCCTCCTCAGCATCATCATCGTCGTCATCGTCGTCCTTTTCTTCTACAAAGGCGAACTCCACGCCGCTCTTCTCCGCCTCGGCCATCTGCTGGCGGAACTGCTGTGAGTGCTGCAGCAATCGCTCGAACGGGTTCACGTCGCCGTTGGTAGCCGCATCGCCGTTCAGACCATTGTGGTGGTGGTCATCCTCGTCGTCTTTGTTGTTGTCATTGCCGTTGCCTGTCGCGAACGAGAAGCTACGCACGACGTGGCGAGCGCCATTAGCAGTAGCAATGCGACCAGCAGCAGATCTGAAGTGTTGCTGCGCACCTAGCGAGCGGGCCACAGTAGTAGCAGTAGGTACTCGGCCGCGTAGTAGCAGCAGTCGCGTCGCCACCATCTCTCGCTCTCTTCCTTCCGTGTCAAAGAAGCTCTTGCGAATTATGAATTGCAAATTATGTTCGAGTGGTGCGCGCATCTTGGGCCAACCAGTTAGAAACGGTTTCTATCGTTTCTATTCGGCGCGCACTGTTTCCTTTTAAAACCTCGCCAATAGATGGACACTTCTTATACATTTTAAATGTTACATTCTAATTTGCGGTCACAGAGTGCAAGTCGCCGAGGTTTTTTGGTCTCTCTTGAAAGCAGAGCAGAGCCCCCTCTTCCCTTTGTGGCTTGCTTGTCTAACAAGCAAGCACCTCGAGAGCTCAATTGGCCAATTGATCCACGCGATCTCTCTGTCTCTGTCTCTGTGTGCATCTACCCCACTTCACAGGAATCTGTACGTGTGCGTGTGCTGTGTGCCTGTGTGAGTGGTAAACGAGAAGAAGCCACCTACCTGATTTGCCTTCCTGCCAGTCCCTGTATCAGCCTCACAGTCGTCTCGCACACAAAGACCAGCAAGCAAGCGCGAAAGACGAGATCATCAATTATGCTGGCGTCACGCGGACTGCCGCCGAACGTAGAGATCCGCGACGTATGGGCCGGCAACCTGGAGGAATCGATGAAGATAATCCGCGAGGTGGTGCAGCGCAAGTGCTACGTGGCGATGGACACCGAGTACCCGGGCGTGGTGGCGCGTCCCATCGGCTCGTTCACGACGTCGACCGACTATCAGTACCAGACGCTGCGCTGCAACGTGGACCTGCTGCGCATCATCCAGCTCGGGGTCGCGTTTTTCAACGAGGACGGCTCGTTCATGACCGACATCCCCGTGTGGCAGTTCAACTTTAAGTTTAGCTTGGGTGAAGACATGTACGCGCAGGACTCGATCGAGATTTTAAAGCAGGCGGGCATCGACTTCCCAAAGCACGAAGAGATGGGCATCGAAGTCGCGCGCTTCGGAGAGCTGCTCGTGCCGTCGGGTCTCGTGCTGGGCGACAACATTAAGTGGGTGTCGTTCCACGGCTCGTCGGACTTTGGGTACCTACTCAAGGTGCTCACGTGCAGCCCGCTGCCCGCGGAAGAGGAGACGTTCTTCGACTTGCTGCACACGTACTTCCCGAGCACGTTCGACCTCAAGCACGTGGCGATGGACTTTGACAAGATGGGCGGCCTGAGCAGACTCGCAGAGGATTTACAGGTGGAGAGAATAGGCACAATGCACCAGGCCGGCTCGGACGCGCTGCTCACGGCCGCGACGTTCTTCAAGATGGTCGAGGTGTTCTTCGACGGCAAGGTGGAGAACGCCGCCAAATACTCCGGACAGCTCTACGGACTGGGCAACAGCATCGGCGGCTGAAGGTGAGCAGAGGGGTCGAACACACGTAGTACAACCAACAAACACACTATGAGCGGCAGGCGCTGGCTCGGCGCCTCGGTCTCAGGAAACGGAACCAACCAACTCCCATAACAACAACAAACAAAACAGCCAAACGAACAGTTCGCACGACAGCAGCCTGCAGATTGGTCAAACGCGTGTGTTGTCTTTGTTTTTGTGTATTTCTTTGCTTTGCTTTGCTGTGGTGCGGTATCTATTCAGGAGAGCTATCGAGGAGGGGTTGGCTGGTGCGGTGGCCAACAAGAAAGCATGAAGCATGTACGCAGCTTCGCTTAGTACTTGATCATGAACGCGACAATCTCGTTGACCGAGCCGCCCTTGACGCTCGACTTGGCGAACGTCACCTCACATGGCGCATCGACATCAAACTGGAACGCCGCGCCGTCGCGGCCCACAGGCACGGTCGACAGGTCCTGGTCCTCGCCTTCTGTGTCAAGCGACGAGCGCGTGGTCTTCAGCTGGGTCAGCTCCTTCTCGAGCGATTCGCGGATCGCCTCTGGGGTCATGGCGCCAGCGACGTCGCTCTTGTTGCACGCAATGAGGAGCGGTGGCGATATGTCGTTCACCTTGGCGTTCGAGAATATGTCGTACAAGTACCTGTTGTTGTGATGTAAAAAAGCGCAGGAAGACGTATGTGTCAGTTCTCGTTGCAAGTAGCGAGCAGTATCCAGATAGAGCAACAGCAGTATGCAACACGTACTCAGCAGCCTTGCGGAGCATTGGCGAGTCCGATGCGTCAAGCACAAACACGATGCAGCCCGTGATTGGGTAGAAATCCGACACGCGCCTGTTGTTGTAGCAGCAGCAAACCACACAGCGATCGTTAATAAGCGACCCGCATCAAATACCAAACGCTTGCATCGGTAGTACACAAAGCAAAAATAGAGACCACAGCATGCGCATATATGAATGTGCACGTACGAGCGAAGGCGTTCGTGGCCTGGGAAGTCGACGACGTTGAGCTCGGCGTCAAACTTGTCCGGGTTGTACTTTGGGTGCACGCGAAAGGTGGCGGAGAGCTCCTTCATGGAGCTGACAGTCTCGACGATCTCGCCGTCGCGGATCGCGTGGAAGAGCTGCGTCTTGCCGGCGTTGCGCGGGCCGACGACGAGCACGGTCTTGTGCTTCTTGCCGGACCACGTCACGCCCAGGCCGCGCATGTGCTGGATGAACTGGAACACGAGCACGACGTAGATGACCGAGAGCACGACCGCGAGGATCACCATGTACGCCGGCGCGCCGTAGATCTTGGGCATTTCAATGCCAAACATGTTGCCTGCTGGATAGAGGGCGCGGAGGGAAGGACGAGGGAAGGAGGGAGGGCGGGAGGGCGGGGCTACTTGCGCGGGGGCGGGCAGATTGCGGAGTGAGACGCTGTGCCGCAATGGCGCAACAGACAGAACGAAAAAGGCAGGGTGTGTGATGTGGACCACGTTCCGCCCACCCCAAATTCTCTCTCATCTCAGTGCTGTCAGTACATTATGTGATTGTTGGGTTAATCCCGCGTTCATACTCTTTCATATCTTTTGAAGTTAAAAATGAACTCTCCCACAAAGTCTAGGGCTAAGAATCACATCACGTACTGAGTTAAGACATTTTAGTACTGATTTAAGTAGAAAATGACAATTGAGTACTGAGGTAAGTTATGTACTTAAACAACAAAGCACTGCACTGAATTAAGTGAGCTTGCGAATTCCGCTACAAAAGTACTGAGTTATGGTAGCCTCTCACTTGATTCAACAAGTTGATGTTTCGTGAATGGTAGTGAGTGTTGGTGAGCATACCGGTGAGTGTAAGGTCATTTGTGAAACGGTTTTGAGCAGCTTCAAACGGCAGTCAATTCACGGAATGGGTACACTTTGGCTGGACATTACGAGCCACCAGCAGCAACCAACGCGTATGGAGGGAGATTCACTATGGTGTTCCATTGTCCTTCACTGCAGAGAATCAAACGCTTCGCTGCAAGTGCGTGGCCTCGGTCAGCCTCCGCCAGAGGCAAAGGAGCTAAAACAAGGTCTTTATCATAATGAAAGTATCTATCTCATCCACAGCGTCGTGTGTCGCGAATGCGATACCGCGGAGCCCTCGCAACGTTTTGAATACGTTTTGAATATAAACGTGCATGCGAGCGCTCCAAAGTATACTCGAAGACATCGTTTCACATCAGCATATCTAAAATAAACTTTCATTAATTACAACAAAACGCAAACTCACTGCAATTCTTTGCTGTGGTCAGCAACAAGCACTTTCTTGTGGTCATGAAAGCGAAGGAACGCCTTCAGCATCTCGCCCCAGAACACCGAGTTCAGCGCACCCGCGACTGACACCAGCCACTTGAACCACGCAATGTACGCGAAGCCGAAGATGTCCGTCATGATCACCGGCGTGTTCGTCACGAAAATCGTCAGGATCACAGACAAAGACGCCGCGAACTGCATGTACTTGTTCGAGAACATGCCCACGAACACTGGCAACGTGAAGCTGCGCACAGTGTACGCTCGCAGCACCTCCGTGAACGTGATGCACACGAACGTCATGGTCTGTGCCATCGCAATACCCTCCGAGAGGCACTCGTATTCGCCGCCCTCGCAGTACATGCTCGAGTCCTCGTAGAAGTCGCGGTTCTCGAGGTCAGGGAACACAAAGGTTCCGTTCGAGTTCATGGCGTTGCAGTTGCCGTAAGTCTTCCAGCCGTTGCCCACGCCCTCCCAGCGCTGGCACGTCACGTCCTTGAAGTCGTCGCCGTGCGCGCCACCCCCCTGCTTCAAGATGTCGCTCAGCACCAGGCGGCCGAAGCTCCAGTACACACCCAGGCACGACGCCACGATCGCGCCGCTGGCGATGATGATCGCGTTGAACGCCACCAAGGTCCACAGACGACCGTGGATCAGCGGCTGCTTCTTTGGACGAGGGCCGTCCTCCATGATGCGAGAGTCGCCCTTCTCCAGACTCAGCGCCACCGCAGGCATGCCATCGGAGAACAAGTTCAGGATCAGGATCTGCAGCGCCTCCATCGGCGCAGGGAAACCCGCCGCTACCGTCGTGAAGATCAAGATGATCTCGCCGATGTTTGTCGACAGCAAGAACATCACGAACTTCTGGATGTTGGCGTAGATCACGCGACCCTTCTCCACCGCAGACACGATGCTGCAGAAGTTGTCGTCCGTCAGCACCATATCGGACGCACCCTTCGCCACCTCCGTGCCGGAGATACCCATTGCAACGCCGATGTCCGCCTCCTTCAGCGCCGGTGCGTCGTTCACACCGTCGCCCGTCATCGCCGAGATCAGGCCCTGACGCTGCAGCGACTTCACGATCTCGATCTTGTCCTCCGGCTTCGCGCGCGCAAACACCGTCGTGCGCGACGTGATCTCGTCGATCTCGTGCTCCGCCAGGTACACGTCGTCGCGCGGACGCAGCTGCGTGCAGTCGGTCGCCTGCAGCTCCGGGTCCACGCCATCCTGCAACAGATCGATGTTCTTCGCGATCGCGACAGCCGTCTTGAGGTAGTCGCCCGTGATCATCACCGTGCGGATCGATGCCAGACGCGCAGTCGCAATCGCGTCGCGCACACCGTCGCGCTCCGGGTCAATCGACGCCACCAGACCCAGGAACACCAGCGGACGCGACAGCGCAGCGAACTTCTCGTCGATGTCGTCACAGTCTGAAGGGTACGGGATCGACGCCAGCGGCTGCATTGCCACTGCCAGCACACGGAGCGCCTGCGATGACAAGTTGTCCACGGCGTCCATCACCTGGTGGCGCTGCTCGTCCGACAGCGCAGCCAGCGAACCGTCCGCCTGGCAGTACCGCGTGCAGTTATCCAGAATGTAGTTCGGCGCGCCTTTCACGCACGCCACGTACTTGGTCGACTCATCCAGCACCAGCGAGTTGAACGTCGCCAACGTCGGCAACTCGTTCAGCGTGATCATCATCTTGCGCGACGAGCTGAACGGCACCTCCGCCACGCGCTTGTACTCCTCCGCCACATGCTCCTCCCAGATACCGGCCTTCGCGGCAGCCACGATCAGCGGCACCTCCGACGAGTTGCCGAACGGCACCCACGTGAGCACGCCGTCCACGTCCTTCTGCTTCAGCTGTGTGTTGCTGCAAAGAACGGACACGAGGAGCGACACGCGCAAGTGGACGCTCTCACGCCCGCCTGCTGCAGTCTGGTCCACGCCGTTCAGAAAGATGCTACCCTCCGGCACGAAGCCCTTGCCCGTCACGTCATACTCCTTGAAGTCGCCCCAGAGCTTCACCGCGGTCATCTTGCCCTCTGTCAGCGTACCAGTCTTGTCCGTACAAATCACTGACGCCGCTCCCAGCGTCTCCACGGCGGCGAGCTTGCGTACCAGCACATTCTGCTTGACCATGTCGGCAGTGCCCGAGGACAGACAGATCGTCACCACCATCGGTAGTCCTTCCGGCACGGCGCTGACTGCCAGCGACACCGACAGCATGATCATCACAAGCCAGACGGGACGGTCCGGGTGCTTCGGGTCCTTGTTGCCGCGGATCATGCCCACCGCGAACACCAGTGCACACACCGTGAGTGCGATGGTGCCCATGACGAAGCCCAGCTTGTGCAGCGAGCGCTGCAACGGCGTCAGCTTTGGCTGGTACTTTGCAATGCAGTTCGACAGTGGGTTGCGGAACCCCTTCTTCTTGCCAGGACCCACCTTCTTCGCCTTCAGCAAAGATGCGATGGAGCCCACGCGCGTGCCCATGCCGGTCTCCACCACAATGCCGCGAGCGTTGCCGGCAGTCACCGTCGTGGACGAGAACACCATGTTGTCCGCCGTCAGCTTGTTCGACTTGCCGTTCATCGGCGCGTTGTACTTCTTCGCCACATCCTCCGACTCGCCTGTCAGCAGCATCTCGTTCACCTTCAAGTCCGAGCTGTGCACCAGGCGGATATCGGCCGGCACCACGTCTCCCGTCACGAGCACCACGACGTCGCCCGGCACCAGGTCCTTGCTGTCCACCACCTGCTGCACGCCGTCACGCACCACAGTGGACTGCGGACTCGACAGCTGCGACAGCGCCTCCAGCGCGTTGCTCGCGCTGTTCTCTTGGATCGTCGCGATCGTCGCGTTCAAAAACACGATGAACAGGATCGCGATGCCTTCCACATACTCCTTGAGCGCCAACGACGCGACAGCGGCGAACAGCAGCATGCTGATGATCAGGTTGTAGAACTGCAGCAGGAACGTGATGTAGGTGGGTGTGCGCGGCTCTTCTTCGAGCACGTTCTGTCCGTACTTGGCGATACGGCTGTCGTGGTCGGACGAGTCCAAGCCGCGCTCAAAGTCGGCGGCGAGCAGCTTCGCGACGCCATCCAGCGACGTGGCGTGCCAGGCGTCGTGCGCTTCCATACTCACAAAGGAGAGTCTCGCTTCGCGTGGATTCTTGACAATCAGGCGCTCAGCGTCGCTGAGGAAGCGCTCGCGGTGCTCCTCTTCTTCTTGGGCACGCTGCTCTTCGTCGCTCACAGTGTCGCTGCTCAAGAGCGTGTCCATGTTGACGTAGCTAGACGTGAGGCGCGGCGACATGCCAATGCGTGGACCACTTGGGGACAGCGGCGGCAGCGCAGAGCTGCGCTTGCTTGGCAAAGAGCTCATGGTGTGCGATGCATCGTGATTCATCAAAGCCCAGTTGGTGTGTGGTCGTCAGTCTGAGAGGAGCTCTTTTCGAGCAGCTACTTCAGAGGAGAACGGATAGAGAGATAGAGCGAAGGATGGCGACTGCTCGTGGAGCTTGAGCAGGAGGCGGTGGATCGCGGAGTGAGCACTTTCGTGAGTTGCACCGAGCGTGCGGTGTGCGAGCGCAGGCGTGCGGTGGCGGCGCACTGGCAGCCTCCGTTCGTCCTTGTGTTACCTCTTGGCGTTCTGCTGAAGGTGCACAGCGTTTTAGCGAAAGATCGATCGTCAAGGGTTGCACAGTAAGGGGAGATGCGCTCACACGTTAGGTTCGTTGAAGCTAATTTCGTGTAGCGTTATCGCACTTTGTGGTGACTATCGTCCTGATTCGCTTGATGTTTACAATAGTAGCTGAAAAGCGGACTTATTGTGCTTTATCGCACTTGGAAATTGTAGGTCCCCCGAAAAGCAAACTTATTGATTATCGTACTTTTTCGAGGATCAAAGGTAAAATGCCATGTCGCAATGCCAAAGGGGAGATGGAACCTCCCATCTGTTTGATGGACGACCATCCATGGGGACCTGGCTGCCCCTGCTCTCTCCTCACTGACACTCTGGCTGACTGCGAGGTCATCACGCGTGGTCAACCAAGAGTCCAAAGACGGCGACCGACGGCGGCTGGCCTGGTGCTGTAGCATTTCTGGGAACAGCGCCGCGAAAGGAAGCGATCTTGGATCTTTGCGCCCAAGGCTCACTGCAAAATGCATGATGGCAACACCGCCAAAGGTGTTCATGAGGCCATGGCTGGCTGGCTGGCGTTGAAATGAGAATTAGAAAACCAGCAATAGAGCGAAAGGCAAATCTGCTACTCTTTCTGTGCCGGCCGGGAGATGCGTGGCCATACCTAGTTTGAGAAAAGCGCTTTCGTACGGCGCTGTACACTTAACTGGCGTTGAATATGCGGCGTCGTACGGCGCTGTACACGTGGAGAAAGGAAGGTGGGTGGGATATGAAAGTTCGTACGGCGATGCACGCACTACTGCGTTACTGTATGGGCGGATCGTGCTACAGTGTGCTCGCGTGCGTGCTTTAGGTTTCGCTTTTGGGCTGCTGAATGGAGAGAGGGGGCGCTGCTTCATTCCTGACCACTCGTGTGATCATGAGTTGTGTATGCGGCATGCCCAGCAGCTCTGATAGCAGTGCGAAATGCTTGTGTGAAAGCGATCAAACTATCCCTGTGTTTAAACATTTGGTGGTGACGGTTTGCCTCACATGAGGATCACCTCGACAGCGTGTTTACATGCATCGGCCTGGGAGGAACCTACACTGAGGCGGTGGGTGGGCGGTGCAAAGATGCAAAGTGGACACACGAGAGGAGCTCCGTCTCTGGCTGCGCTTTTCGGCTTTTTGGCGCATTTTCTGAAAGAAACATAAACCAGAGATTAAAATTAATTGACGACGCTGCGTTCGGCATCTCTTACGAAAAAGAACCACCATGTCATGCATCGATGCAACGCATTTCCTCCAGCGGACGGACTTGAATTGACTGGCTGGAGAGGATACAGGCGATCGCTTGGCTGCCAGAAGCAGCGGCATATCGCACAAAGAGATTCCTTGCGAGGGCATAGAGGAATCACACCCACTTGCCGATATGGGGTTCGTACGGCGCTGTACCCCCACGAATCACGCGCACTCGCTTTTCATATGGCATTGTACAGCAAAGAGGCCATGTGGGAGGGAGGGAAGGAGAGTCTTCTTGAATTCTCCGCATGGGTTGCATCGTTGTGAACCCCGTCGTACGGCGCTGCACACATTTTTCCTTGGAAAGAGGGAAAATGCAACCTTCCCTTCAATCTTCCGTAGTTGTTCGTACGGCCATGCACGCGATGCGCAGCTGCAAACATGCAACACAACCACAAAAAGAGAAAGCTCTCGTGCGGATCAGTGCTGGCTGACAAGCAGCCCAGTTCACGTGTATGTATGTGGTCAGCCACCATCGTTTGGCTTTCCTTCCTTTCGCTCGACCAGGACGACGAGAAGGCTCTCGTGGTGGAAAGGTAATGAACCAAAGCGATGATGTATTGTATTATTGCATTGAGCGCGCTGCGGCGCTACAGTGTAGCAAAGAGAAAACGACTCGGGGTTGGTTGTTGTTGGCTCATGTCTTCGTCCACTCTCACTGCTTTGATTGTACGGTGGCAACACCTCCTTTGGACACGCCAGCCTGTGCTTGACCGGAAATTCCATATCTCCAAGTCAGATCGCTCCACAGTATGAACTTATTCTGCGCCTGTAGCACGACACAAACGCGTCATCTGTAGCCAAATCGCCTTTGCACTCTGATCAACGTCAACTAATAAAACGACTTCTTCTCCTGGTGGCTACAGTACTGTACTTACTACTAGAAGTATATTTTCTGGTGGGGGTGTTTGCTCTTGAGGATGGAAGTTGGTATGCACATTCGATTGGTGGCGAGGTCTTTAAGCAACCTCAGCACCAAGCGTCGAGTGCAGAAATCCTGGGATAGCACGACAACGATTCGAAGACCTCCTCTCAACTGGGCGACGCACAGGTCTGTTGGATTGCCGAGAGCACGCTGAATATGATTTCAGCCCTCTGATTGCACAGATCCACGAACTGGGCATGTTGTTGTTGACAAAAGCACCCGAGCTTGAACTTCGGCGCTTTCAAATCGATGTGGAGAGCTGAGCAGATAGCCCTTCGCCATTTCGCGATCTGCAACATCGATAAACAGCCCTCCCCTATAATCAAAAAGTCTATCACACGAATTCCCAATCTGCAAGGATAGCGAGCAGAGCACTGTGCTGCCAGTCGAGTGATGACAGGGTAACGTGGATATTGTTGAGCGAGTTTGCACTTGTGGATACTTTGATCCTGATCAACTGAAAGTTGCAGTTGGTACAGGCCTCCCTCCCAGTAGTAAACACCAGTCTAAATTAATATCGACAAACATTCTTTCTCAGCCAGTTTTCTGAAAATACGACAATCACTCTGAAAGGGTTAAAAAATGGCACGCGGCGCGCAGACTGCTTAGCACAACACAAAGCGAGCTCAACAACTGTCAAGTGAGGATAGCGAAGAAGACGTCGCGTGTCTGCCTTAACCACCAGCAGAAGCAAGCGCTGTGCGACCACCACCAAGCGCACCCAGAGAAGTTGTTACGTGTTTTGTGTGAGTGGGCTCAGCAAGAGCTTCAGCTGGCGCTCCTACCGTCACCAGCAGCGCTCCAGGTGCCGTTCAAGAAGGGCGCACATGCAAACAGAGCGATACCGACAACAACAATGACACTTCGGCAGGTGACGTGCCCTCGTTTGGAAGCGGAGCTCGTTCTCTGGATCACTCTGTGCGAGCTACTGGAGCTGCCGTTTGTCGGTGGCGTCACCATTCGGGCAAAGGCAAACATGATCCACGATAAAATCACGAAGGACTCGACCTCGCCCATCAGCAAAGCGCTAGAGCAGCTGGTGTTTTCAAAGGGCTGGCTGCAGAAGCTCCAGAAGCGCCACGGGCTCAAGTCACGACGCGTCTCCGGAGAAGCAGCGTCTGCAAGCTCCGAAGCAGTTGAGAAAGGGCGGCTTGAGCTGCAACAAATTACGAGCGCGTACAGTAAAAGAGATACGTTTAACATTGATGAGACTGCTT
>JALBZZ010000517.1:0-22305 GCA_038051095.1 Globisporangium irregulare
AGCACAACGCCATTCGTCAATGGATGGATCGTTGCATTGTTCATGCTTTTACTTTCATGCTCAACCTAATTATCTGTGTTCAATACCAATATTGAAGAATCTACATTTGTGACCGTTAACCGTTCATGTTTGCATTCTTGTTTGCTTTTGCGCCTAATTGTTTGAGCAACTCAGGTTTGGCCTTGTTTTGGTGTTTTGTTGTTTTGTTGCTTGAAAGCAATTCTAGAGCAAAGTGGCTTTGATGTGTCTCTCGTGAGCCATACGAGGGCCAAAGCCCGGATGCGTGCTTGGATGGAAGCCTGTGCGCTCTTGCTTGTCTTTTGTCTTGCTGCTTCGAGCCCTAGCAAAGCCACCGACCACCACGTGTTTGACACAGCCGAGAATGTGTTTTTTCGAGAAGACTTTTGGAGAGAACGCCGCGTGAGTTCACCCTCGAAGAGAGATGGGCGGCACATGGACTAATGCTGGGCTAAAGGTTGTTTAGTATCCAGATGTCGTACTAGGGCCAGCTAACGGACTGTAAAAGGCAAGTTCGAGAACTTGTTCTCTCGCGAATTCTTGTGAAGGAAGGTTCTAATAGGGAATAAGTAGACTGAAAGATTGTGTGCATCTGGCTAACTTGTGTGTTCTTTCGTTGGTTTCGATAGTTTCATTCGCGCCGTTTGTGCGTCACGTGACCACTCCACTTGGAAGGCACAGGTTTGAAAGGTTCGAAAAGCAATTCACACAAGTGCAGGGCTTTGTATTTTATCAGTCTTATCCAATGTTTGGAGCGAGTACAATACCCTCTGACGGCTCTTTTAGAGCGGCTTGGCCGAGTGAAACGCCTTGACGTTGATCTTGACCTGCTTTGTGACACGCGCGTAGAGCTTGGGGCGGTAGCCGAGCGGGAACAACGCCTCCAAGAGCACAAACATTGGGCCGGTGATGAACGCCTGGTCCAGACTGTCAAAGAGCGCAGGTTTGCGGCGCTCAAACACGCCATGACCGATAAACTGCGCGTACACAATACCTCGCAGTTAGTTTGAAATGTGCTAAATTGGTGCAACCTGACCAATAGCAAAGCGCACCTGAAGGATCCAAGCCGTCGCGTGGATGGCGAGCGCGATCTGCCACGCGGGCATGCCGAAGAGCTCCGGCGCTGTCTTCTCAAAGTAGTTGGCGAATAGATACGCAGCGAACACGAGCGCCGCTCCGAGGGTGCCAACACTGTTATTGAACATAGAAGTAGCACAATAGACACACAATTATCAGCCGTCTAGGCACCGCACACAAAGAGAACACTGTAGCTCTTGGCAACTTACATGGCGTCGAGCGCGATGTACCACGACATGTAGATCACTACCATGACCATCGAGTAGTTCATGACCATGTACTCGCTGTACGGGAGGCTCGCCAAGAACGCCGGTTGCTCAAAAAGCGGCTCGGTCTGCGCGAAGATCATCACACCGGTGACGAAGATCGGCCAGATGCACACGAAGTGGATGAGCTGGTTGGTCTTGTTGTCGTGGTACGACATGTAGAACGTCAACTGCTTCTCCAGGTTGAAACGGTCCGAAAATGAGTTGGACGACATCTGGTCTGCTGGGAAGTCTGCTATCGAAGTCTCTCTTGGTGTCGTATACCTCGGGCGCGGGGAAACGCGAAGTGAGAGCGTCTAGGACGAACGAGGCAGGCAAACGAGCGAGCACTCAGGCGGATAATAAATGGCAAACCATGTGATTCGTATTTGGCTGCTGACATGTTGAAGGGCGCTTTGATTTGCTAAAAAGGGACTGGTTCGTAATCACCAACCACCCGAGCAGCAAGAAAGTGAGAGGCAATCAGCCAGATCGACGTAGCCAGCAGCTCACACACGTCACTCACTCATAGTAGGAGACGCGTTTTGTGCGTAAGCGCCCTCCATGAAGGGCTTACTTGTCAACTTTTTCCAGGTTGACCCAGCGATCGAAGAGAGGATATATTTGAGCTGACTAACCACAAAAAACAACATTCCACATGCAGCGACTGTGTTTGGTAAGCACAGGCAAGCGCAAGGGGTATGAAACCAGTTGACCGAGACCAAAGACCAAAGTTCATTGTCGACAACGCTGCGACGTGAGTTACCCATTGAAGATATTCAAATGGGTACACATGAGCAGTCATTTTACACCCATTAGCAACTACGAAGTCTACTAAATTCATACATTCTACTAATATATTTGTAGACCTTTCTTTTAATGGGTGCAAAAAGGATGCCCATGTATACCCATTTTCTGATGGCTGCAAATAATCACCCATACTTACCCATTTATGAAACCGCACCGTTCCAAACGTGTTGCGCGAAGGTTGCACCAAATATTGACTCGCCTAGTCAAACAGGTTCCATTTTCACCTTCCACAACCAACCAAGAGCTAACAATGACGACCACCATGCGGCGCTACGACGAAGCGCGCTGGCTGTTCCAGCAGTACGTGACGGAGCTGGCCACCGCGCAGCCCAGCCACGATGGGAAGCTACACGCCATGTGCGAGTCGAGCTCGGGCGGAGATATGCTCACAAGGGAGGCGTGGATTATCTTCAACCTGCGCGATTCGAACGCCTCGGAGCTGGCAAAAGTACGCGCGTTCATCGAAATCGTGAGTCAGCTGAGCGCGAGCGTGGACTTTCAGTGGCGGGAGTTCTACCACAGTTTCTGGAAGCACGCGCTCATGAAGCCGCTGGCGTGTACGATCTGCAGCGATCGCATCGTCGGCCGTCACCCAGAGCCCACCGAGCTGGACGAATTCGAGCAGCTTATGGAGAGCGAGGGACCCAGGTTTGAATTGAACTTTGACGAGGTGAGCCACGGGCGATTGCAGTTAGATATGCTCCGCGATCTGCTGCTCATGGACCCCAGACAAGCTCTTGGGGAGAAGCACTCCGCCGTTCTATCAAGACTAACGACGTGGAATCTGCCGACAGCCGTTAAGGCAGCGATGGACACGAAGAACCCAAGTCAGACTACCCGAGTAAGCAGCAAGAAAGCGCGAATCGAGCTCTGTCTGACGCTGTCGACACGAAGTCTCAGTACCTCGGAGTTCCGAACTCTAGCGCAGCTTTTGGAGGACATCGCGGAGCACGAACAAGGCGAGCAGAGTGCTAAAGACAACGCAGTTCGGTATGAGATCACGATGCTCGGCTTCCCGCCCGGCGACAAAACTCTAGAGCACATGGAGCTCAAGATCCTGGAGGAAATGATCGCGTCTGAGACATCGACGATCCGCCACCTGCGTATCGAAAGCGCGGCGGCCATGCTGTTGTGTCACCAGGACCTGCATATGTTTGAGCAACTACTCCGGACTACAGTGTGCACTTCGCTGACAGATACGAAGCCAACTCTGGAAACGCTTCAGCTGTATGACGACCTATTCGAGCACTCGCACGTCGAATCAATCTGCTCCGCGCTTCGGTACGCGAACTCGCTCAAGAGGCTCCATCTGGAGTGGACGGTTCCGTGCTACCATGATAGAGAGCGTACGAAGCGGATCTGGGCTTGGCTCGCGTTCGGAATCTTCCACCCGGACTCGGAAGCTAAGTTGAACCGCCTCGCTCTCTCCAATTCGCCGCTTCAAGCCGAAGACACGGTCACTTTCGCATCGATCATCCGAAGCGCACATCCAGGAAAGCAGCTGTGGACACTCGAGCATGGCGGCCTACCGGAAGGCAAAGGGCTCGAAGAAGTCGCACTGCCAGCAGGTCAGCGGGTGTTTGTTCAGCTCAAGGCAAAGACGAAGCTCCGTGTGGCTCCAAAGGTGAAAGCACCAACGCTTGGGTTCCTTGCATCTCCTTCGGAGGAGTTTGAAGTGGCGATTGATCTGACGACGTGGGTGTGTCTGGTTGTGCGTGGCTGCGGATTCGCGTGGGTACCGAGTGCGTCGATCGTGTCGAGACGAGAGATGGCGTCAAAGTGTGAGCCAGTACCTGAAGCAACCAATGGAGAAGCAGAGCTGAGTGTCATCCCAATCGGCGGCGCCAACGTCAAAGTGTTGGACCGCTACGCTTTAACAGAAGAGATGCGAAGTGAGGACTACGCGTCCGACGATGAGCGAGACCCCATCGATGACTGGCGGTGCGGCCCCGACCCGATCGAGCAGCTCAATTTGCTGCTTCAGATGGTTGGGCACGGCCTGGAAGGACTCAACTACGCGTCGATCTACGAAATGGCCATCAGTGACTCGGACCTGAGTCAGATGCTGGAGTCTTGTCCAAACCTGACGCACCTCAACCTGATTGGCACGACAGTCGCCAGTTTGGCGCCAGTACGAGACCGATACGAATCACAAACGTGCCACCTCTCGTCCCTTAGTGTCTACGCGGATGAAGGAAACGCGCATCTCCTGTCACAAGTGGCCGGGTTGCTGGAAAATCCGTTCTCGACTCCACTGAAGTATGTCGAAGTGAATGGGAGCGTTATCTCGTCTGACTGCATGGAGAAAATGGAGAGTGCGCTGAAGTGCAACCAGTCGCTTCAGACCATCTTCTTCAACTCTACGAATCACTGGGACGCTCAGGACTTGGTTCGGATGCAAAAGGACTTTGAAGCGGCGCCGCCACGCTCGAGACTCTCGCTGAACTCAAAGATCGCGTTCCTGAGTGCCATTGAGGCGCACTCAAAGCGAGAGAGCATCACAAAAGCTGGTAGCTCCAGCTCGAGTAATAGTAGTCTGGGGAAACTGGACTCGAGCATCGTCTCTCAGGTGTTCGCGTTCGCTGGCGTCCCACTCTCGCGCACGATGATCTGGTAGAACAGAAGCAGAAAACGACCGTTTGAAGAACTCTCGAGCTGCAGCGAGAGCTTTAGACGTGCTGCTGCAGATACACTTTTTTCAACGAGCGCCCGCCATATCCACCCGCATGGTGCTTTGTGGACTGCGTTCGAAGGTTCCTCCGTTCCTACTACCAATTAGAAGAGTGGACGCTCTCGATCGATCGAGATGCCTCACGGAGAAATTTGTAGTCGCGATTCTGACTAAATGTTCGTTCTTTGTATTGTTTTTTAAAAAACATCCTGACCGCACTCAAAAGCGACCAAAAGAAGACACTTCCCGAGTCACACAAAAGATGCTCAAATTGAAGCAGTACTTGTTGTGCATAATTTTTGTGATGTGTACATGCGGCATCTTTGACGAGATGTCAGCTGACTAACTGGCTGACTCAGACGAGGTGCTCGCTCCATGAGCATGGCGTCCGCACGCGCTGCCGCTTTCTCCCTGTCTGAAGAGGACGACGAGGGCTATGACGTCTCCCGCAATGGCTCACATAGTACATGTACCAGCAGTAGCACCGACAGCACCGGCAGTGGCAACAATGTGGATGACGGCAGCGACGCGCTGAAGCGCATGCAAACGACGCTCACAGCCGCGATCGAGCACATGGAGTGCGCGCAAGTGGAGTTCTTCCATGTCAACCGCGCATTCGAAGCCCGCAAGAGGCAAGAGCAGCAGCAACAGCGGAATGGACGAAATAGACAGCAGGGCCACCAGGAGCTGCGTGCGGATCAAGTGCCGTGGAGCGTCAAGGTGCAACTCTACTGCGAGTTCTGGCAGCAGTTTCTGAATCAGTTGCGCGGCGCTTTACATGGCGATCGAGACGATGCTTTTGATGACCCTGACACCAACAGCAGCAACGAGCAGAGTCTGAAGGCGCTGAGCCTACTCGCGAGCAACACATGGGGCGAAACTCGGGCTTCACCGCAAGAGATTTTCAAAAACAGACCGATCGTATTGTCGCCTCGTCAAGTTAGTACAAAGCAGCCCAAGCCCAAGCTCAAGCTCAAGTCCAAACCCAAAGCCAAGCAAACGAATGCTTTGGTAAGGAAATCTTCAGAGCAGAGAACAGCACCATCAGCCCCGACGGTGTTCAATGGCATCGGCCCTCACTTGGAAGTCTCGAACTGGATCGCGTCGAGTATTACTTCAAGCGTCAAGTCAAAGAAAGACCTTGACAATAGTAGCGAGATGATGTCGACTAACGGAGGCCCTCGGAAGAAAGTCAAGACCATGAAGACGAAAGCGAGTGCAACTACTACGGTGTCGACTACAACCACAGATACAAAAGAAGCAAAGCGGAACACGGCGCTGTCATCTTCGAATGGCTCGGAAGCCATGGACGCTCTGACGGTTGAACCACCATCTGGAATAGCAGCGGTGGCGTCGGTGGCAAAACCAGCAGCAGTTCGGGTGGAAAAGTTGGTGCCGAGACGTTATCTATCGACAAAACCTCTTCGCAAAAGCAAATCTGTTCAAGTCGTTGGGCGATTTGTACCTGGGAGAAAGCACACGAGAGCTGACGATGCTGCTGAGACTGACAGTGCGAGAGCAAGCATCCCCGAGCCAACCTCCAGCACAACGAATCATCCAGTTTCCACGACCACGGTGGCTTCCCCTCTGAGAAAGAAGAAGATCACTGCCAGACTTGTGGATCGCGAGAGAGTTCCTACCACTGAAGCCGAGCGAGGAAACATTGATTCTAATGAGGGACTCGATGGCGGCCAAGCAAAGCTGCTGATGGTTCCGGTGGAGTCTGTTACCAGCGATGCGATGGTTCGAATAAAAGAAGCGGCTGTCGCTGAGAGACGTCTCAAGGTCACCGCCACCACCGCCAAACTCTCGACGAGTGCAAAGCGAAGCAGAGATCGGTACCTGCTTTACGCGCGGTTCCGTCATCGGATCCAAGGCCAACTCCGAGCGAATGAGGTGTGGCCAGACCTCGTGATCCCATTCCCAGCGCATTTGCTCGTTTTCGACCCCGGCGAGCACCCGCAACTCATGAGCAATCATCGAAAGTTCTGGACCATCAGTATTGGAGCGTACATCGAGATGGTGTTTTACCACCCGCAGGCGGAAGACTTGGCTCGCGTAGCTCACGGCAAAGTGCAGTTGCGGAAACGCCAGAGGGAGTTGTTGAGCGAGTACATTGAGACCCTGGGGATCTGCGAAGTCGCGCACAGGCTGTACAAACAGCCCGAAGCGAATTTCGCGTTTTTCTTTGCAAAGACGAACATTCGACTGGACGAGTTGAGCTCCGAGCAACTGGACGTGCACCTCTCATTTCTGAGAGAGCCCTGGAAGTCGCCTATGGCCCGAGAAAAGCAATTCTCGTGGTGGGAAACACTCTACACGACTGCCCCCGGTAAACCACGAGCGATCCAGATGAGTGAGGCGGCGAAACAGCAGATTGCTCGTGCGCACTTTCGAGGAGAGTTGGATTTTGACGAAAACTGGCTGCGGTTTGCGAACGAGTCCCCGTGGAAAGAAATGCTGGACGAGCTGAAAGTGGTGGTAGCTTCGCCAATCACCTTTACCACCAACGCCGGTGTCAACGACAATGGTGCCGACAAAGTTGACGAAAATGTTGATGACGATGACGACGAGCATGATTTTCCACAATCGCCCCCGCGTCGAAAGAAAATCGCGGGGAAAGTCCCAGTGAATCGAGAGGGAAGCATGAAAGCGAGTGGTATGTCCAACGAACCCGCTAAGCGGCTCCGATGGTTCCAGCAGCGTCTGTCGGAGCGAGAGCGAGCCGAGTCGTCGTCCGGTTGTAGTTCAAGTAATGACGATGGTGTTGACAATGACGGTGATGATTTCATTGAGCAAGCTGGAGGACGGCGTATCAGGTTGTGCAAGCGCTTGCGAACGAGCAAGTAAGCAAGGAAACCGAGTTGGCTCTTTTGATGGTCAGTTCCAGGAGGCAAGTCGCCACCATAAGACTGCGTAGTATCTGTGAAAGTGGTTGAAAACAAAGAGATTGAACTGGCAGCTCCCAATTCCAACATTGTATTCGATCAACCAATATGGTTGGATATGCAAACCATGGAAACGTTTTTCACGTTGTCAGAATCACGAGGTTGGAATCAGATTACTCGAGGTTGGATCTGAGTAATATTGATTCAAGTTTTGCTGTTTGAGTTGTTTTTTTTGTCCGTTGAGAATGTTCTGAAACCATTTTTTGAAAAACGTCCACGGAATAAAATTCTCAGAAAAATGTCGAAAAGCTAAAAACCTGCCTTTCAAAATATGGCACTTTCATCACAAAAACATTCCAAAAACCTGCGTTTCGAGAGTATACAAGTCGGGGATAAAGCAGCAAATATATTCCGGGGATATTTATGACAAGAATACAAAAAGCTGCGGTAGCGAAAAGAATTGCACGAGCACTGGAAAAGCTCACAGAGCGACCGAGCGGATGTAAATTTCTACAAGCGCGAATGTAACAATAAGTTTCCGGTGTGAGTTGATTTTTTGGATTTTAAATAGTTTACCACATATCCCCTATGACCCACTTTTTTTTGGCAAGAACGCACCCCACAGCATTTTTGTCCTTTTGTACCGGATTCTGATGAGACGCATTCCTTCAACCTCAAGCGAATAATACAAAACAATGTTTCCCAATCACACAGTGGATCCCACACAAACGGTGTTGGAGTGCTTGTAGCACATTGTTGAGCGCGTATGCAATCCTTATCGACACTGCAGCCAATGCAGAAAAAACAAATGTACTAAAATACACCACTCGAAAAAGAAAAAAATGCCTCGCCTCTCAAAACTCGAAACCCTCCAAACTGAATTTCTCGCAGGCTCTTTTCCGTTGAACCCCATGAGCCCACCACGCACGCTTTCGAGTAGCTCTACGGGAAGCTACAAGCTCAGCAGACAGATACTTAGCTCTTGTTGCTCATTCGCAAATTTGCTGCCTTCCAGCGAATACCCCTCGCTCTCCAAGGCATCCAGACCTTCCAGTTTCAAGCCAACCAATCATGAAGTTCCTGCTCGCTACCGCCGTTGTCTCCTCTGCTCTCGTCGCGAGCTTCGCGGATGCCGAGCCATGTAGCATCCCGCAGCTCACGACGATCATGTCGAACGAGTTCACCATGCCGTGCATGACCGGTTCGGGGCTCGACTTCACGAAGCTCAACGGCGCGCCAACGCAGGCCCAGCTCACCAGTTTCTGCAAGACCTCGGCGTGCACGTCGTTCCTCAAGGCCGTGATGGCGCAGAACCCACCGGACTGCACGCTCCCCATGGGCAACCTTCAGTTCCGCTCGCAGCTCTTTGGTCCAATTGAGGCATTCTGCAGCTCCGTTAGCAATGGCAGAGCAGCAGGGAACGCTTCGGTCGTGACCTCGAACGATACCAGGAACGCCACGTCGCACTCGAACGCCACGACCCACTCAAACACGGCGATGCCAGCGTCGAACACGACGATGCCAGTGTCGAACACGACGATACCGGCAACAAACAACAATAACACGATCACCAAGCCCGACACGATTGTCGTTGACAATGGCGCCGCTAGCTCGACCGTCGATTCCCAAATGGAAGGCTCGGAAAATTCGATGTCAGCGGCGAACTCGGACACCGAGCCAGCGACTTCGACGGTGACCACGGCTCCGGCTCCGTCGGCTACGGAGAGCGCAGCGGACTCGTCGTTCGCGGTCTCCGCCTGCGCGAGCGCGCTCGGTGCCGCGACGTTGCTCTGGGTTTTGTAAATTGCTCCGCCTTAGTGCTCTTAGTGGATGGATGATCCACAGAGAGATACGTAAGCACTTGCTTGTGTACTTTGCATGATCACGATTGTTCTTCTTCCATCCAGTCAGGGGAGAAGCTTTGTAGTATATGGGAAGAAAATATATGGATTCCATTGCTAAATGACATCTCAGCCCCATCGTCTTCAGGCGGAGAGACCGACTTCTGTACCAAACGCGTGAAAACCGAGTGGTAAACATTGATGAGAAGTGCGCATCGTTGCGTATAGATCCCACCGCTTACCTTACTGATCATGGCTTAATGCTGGTAGCGGGGGAACGGATCCTTCATTACCTTCGTTCTCGTGCTTGCTGTGCTTCCAGGTCAGTGGGTTGTCGCTGTTGCCGCTGCTATTATAGAGAGGAAGGCAGCAGAAATCATAAACTCGGGTTAGTCAATCAAGTCCCTCCAGGTTCTGGAGCTCAAGCGCCAGACACAAGAACATGTAGTTGCCATTTCCGTCTTCGCGGCGACGCGAATTCTCCAAAGTGATTCACGATATCCAAATTTCATCCGCAATGCCGGTACTGCCAGCGTCAGCTTCTGGATCAGAATCCATTCTGAGTATGTGCAGTTAACTGGACGCTCTGGGCGAAAACCATTTATCACTCAAGTTGCGATGTCAGCAGCGCTCGACTCTTCTCTCCACGCTATATCGCCAGTCATCGGTACAAACGGTTCAGCAAAGATTGATTCTTTCGGTGGTAACGTTGGCTTGAACAAGCTCTCCTATGAGGAAGCACGGACCAGTAGCTTTGAAGATTTCAATGCAGCTGAGGCTGTGAGATGGAGACCTCCGAGTGTTTGCGCGACGGAGCGCCGTCCAGCACGTCGGGTGTCTACTTGCTGGGCATGTGCATGATCGAAGCGATCCAGATATGATCGTAACTGATATCAGCGACGAAGATGTCGTGCTCGTGCAGGTGTTGAAGACCGCAAGCAGCTTCATACAACTTTTGCCACAGCAGGTGTCAGTGTCGATGTTCATCCAAATACTCACGCAAATTCGTGCTCGCCACGTTCTCAAACACCGCCGAGTACGGAGCACGAAAGTGAGACGCACCAAACAGCTTTATCACATTTGGGTGACTCAAGCGAGACCACTTGACGATATCTTCGACGAAATTCCGCTGAACTTATTGATACTCTCGGATCATAATGGGCGAATCCAGTCACTTTCCTTGCATCAATCTTGACGATCCACTCCCAGGATCTCTCGCTTCGTCCACGTCAATTTCGTGTGGTGGGATGAACCATACTGGCGTAGAATACCCTTTGACGCCCGACAGCTCAACCGCTCGGTCTAGCGCGTGCCTCACCAGTGTCAGCATCTCCGGGTTGTACCTGCCACTGTGGGCACTGATTTCGTATTGGAGGAGAGAGATCGCCTCAACTTAATCTGCCTCTTCCTTCAGACTTAGTCGCAACTGAGCATCGTCATCGACCACTTCTTGATACACGGCGACTAGTTTCACTTGACCTTTTTCAAACGTAGGCGCCCAATCCGAGCCAAATCCATCGGCTTGCTCCAGATAAAGTGACCGCTCTAGGAAATCGATCTCCATGTGAAAATCATGGAGACTGTCCACAAGCGTGCGACTTGCGGCAAGGCGGATAACAATACTATCTGCGGCACACACCGGAGTCAGTCTGACCAAATGGAAGATGGTCATCACAAACTGATGAACTGCAGCTCTTTGATCTGCTTCTCTTTGCTTGTTGCACGCGTAGCCGTGACATTGAACCAGTTGCACGAGAACACCTTCCCACATCCGCTTGAACTCGTGCACTTGTTCGCCATATCTGCTCATTGCTTCCAGCGTAACTCGGAGAAGCAATCCATGGCCATCACAGCTATTGCTGAAGACCAAAGACCGACAGGCGATCAACTGTGAAACAATACTCAGACTGCCCTACTGAGCAGCAAAAATCAACACAGTGTCTCCGTCGATGGCCTGAACGTCGGTCGACGCCCAGCTTCGATCAGCACTTGCACAACGTCAAAACGACCCGAGCTTACAGCAGCAAGCACAGCCGTCTCTCCTGCTTCGTTCACCGCACAAATCGAAGCTCTGATTTGAAGCAACTGTTGGACAAAGCTCAACTGTCCCTTTCATGACGCAGCTATTAGCGATGTGTCCCCTTTCAATCTGCAGTGTCGGTCTGGGCATCGCTCAACAGTAACCTCTTCACAACTCGAGCGTGTCCACCGACTGATGCAAGTTGCAGTGGGGTTTGTCCTTCATTGGTTGCGTTGTCAAGCCTTGCGTTTTGATCAAGAAGAAGCGCTACAACCTCCAAGTGGTTGTTTGCAGACGCTATATGCAGTGGGGTCACTGCCTCATTTGTTGCCGCGTCTACAGTTGCACCATACTCTACAAGCACAGCTGCTACCTCCAGGCGACCCTCACTCGCAGCCGCAAATAGAGGTGTCTCTCCCAACAGTGATGTGATCTGAAAGCAGAGCAGTTGATCTATCTGCCAATTTCGAATCAACGAACGCTTCTTTCGCGAGCAAGAGACTGACAACATCCGAGTGGCGCTCTGCACTTGCTACGTGGAGTGAGCGGTGTCCACCATCCATCGCTGAATCGGTTGCCGTGTGATGCTCCAATAGCAAGCGCACAACGTCGAGGTGGCCATTCTCAGACGCCATGATCAGGGGTGTCTTTCCATCGTCCACCGGGAAGTCCACGGTCGCGTGGTGCTCTAGCAGCAAACGGACAGCACCTAGATGACCATTCTGTGTGGCAAGGTAGAGTGGCGTAGGTCCATCGCTCGTCACAGTATCCGCGGTCGCTTGATTCTCCAACAGCAAACGCGCAACGTCCGCGTGACCGAATTCACTAGCCACGTGCAGTGGAGTAGCTCTGACATTCGTTGCTGTATCCGCTGAAGCGTTGTTCGTCAGCAATCGTCGAACCACGTCCGGGTGGCCGCTTCCAGCAACACTGATCAAAAGGGTCGCTCCGTCCTTCATCGCCGAATCAACGGACGCATAACTCTCCAAGAGCAGCTTCAGGATCTCCAGATGATCATTCTGGGCAGCAATGAGCAGCGAAGTCGCATCGCTGCTCTTCGCCATGTCCACTCTCGCACTGCTTCCAAGTAACAGACGCACCACGTCGAAGTGGCCGCTCTCATTTGCAATAAACAGCGGATAGTTGCCGTCGATCATGGTTGCGTTTACCGTTGCTTTGTTGCCGAGAAGTACTCGCACAATGTCAAGGTGGCCCATCCGCGCAGCGATGAATAGTGGTGTCGCCCCAGTATTCATCGCCGTGTCGACTGTCGCCTTGTGCTCGAGCAGCAAGCGCACGACATCCAGATATCCGTTCTGGGCTGCGACGAACAGCGGAGTCCCTCCGTCGTTCACCACGATATCCATTGTTGCGTTCTTTTCGAGTAGCAGCCTCACCACCGCAGTATGACCGTTCGCGCATGCAATATACAGCGGACAGTTGCCGGTCATGAACGCGCCCACTCTAGCTTCGTTCTTCAAAAGTAGTCGTACTACTTCGAGGTGGCCGTTCTCAGCCACAATCAGAAGCGGCGTCGAGCCGGCGTTTATCGATGAGTTCACGGTCGCGTGGTTGATCAACAGCAAGCGCACGATGTCGAGATGACCGTTCCCAGAGGCTATCAGCAATGGTGTGTGTCTATTGTGCACCGCCAGGTTCACGTTCGCTCAGAACTCCAAAAGCAAGCTACTGACTGTCAAATGGTCGTTCTGGGCGGTGATGAACAGCGGCGTTGCTCCATCACTCATCACGCTGTCCACAGTCACGTGACTCTCCAACAGCGCACACACAACGTCCGCATGACCGTTCTTCGCAGTAACGAACAAAGGGTGAGATCGTTCCCCAGGGTTGTGTTCACTTGGACTCGGTTCTCTAACAGCATACGCACAATCTCCAGCTGACCACTGCAAACAGCATAAAATAGTGGCGGCCCTGCACTGTTCACCACTTGACCCACTGTCGCTTCGTTCTCCAGGAGCGGTTGCGCCACGTTCTTGTGACCTCGCGCCGCAGCGATACACAATGGAGTCGCCCCGTCATTCGCAACCACGTTCACAATCACGTGGTGCTCCACGAGCGCTCGCACTACCTCGAGACGCCCTTTTTCAGCAGCGGCACAAAGTGGCGTCGCTCCAGCGCTGTCTGACGCATTGACTACTGCGTCATTTGCGAGCAGCTCGTTTACTACGCTGAGCTCGCCGCGTCTTGCTGCAATAAGCAGCGGCGACGTTCCAGCGACACGGCCGAATGGGATCGAGAGCGCGTCAATGATCGGCTCAGGCGAGGGCTCATTGTCTGTGTCCCCACTGTGGCGTGCATCGTGGGGGGCATCGGACGCTGGGCTGCGCCTCTTCACTCGCTCGCGCTCAGTTTCTTGGCCACTCATGATTTCTTCTTGGATTCCTGCTGCTGCTGTTTGGGAGATGTTAATCGAAGGTATCCTTCTCCAAGAATCAAATGCGGTGTTTCTTCTGAAGCACCAGTTTTGTGCTGTGAACGACATCGTATGGTGTATATGTCTCGTGTGCCGAGTCATCTACTGTGTAGTACTTCGCGAACAGACACAAGGAATGCAAATAACTCTCTCGCTCGTTTACGAATGCTGCATTTTTGAGGAAGGAGATATTGAGGAACAAGCAGTGCAGTGCTTCCACTGCGATGTAGTACTACTAGTATAGAATCTTCATCACGGTGGCGACGTCCACCTTTTCACATTCGCGCTTGTCAGAAAGATCGTCTTGTTCCAAGGGCTCACGAACGCCTTCGGGCTCCAACTTGGAGTCCAAATCTGCGCATCCAATCTCTCTCTCTCACACTCTCGGCCACAAAAGAAATAGCGCCGCATTTTGATTCCAAATAGCACGTGAAGTTTCTCTCATGGCAGTCCCACTCGTCTATCTTCTCCGTTTGTATCGCACGCAAGCATTCACGCCCACGATTGTCAGCCAATCGGTGCTGCCGTTGCAGGTCGCACCTTCACTTTGTGTCGCTTGGATCACAAGCCAGTCAGTCAGTCAGTCAGTCATCCATCGAGTGTTGTGCGGGGGTGCCTTGGACCTCAAACGCACGCTAATCACGAGCGACACTGTTGCTCCACACACTCCTTCTCCACCCATGTTGCTGCCTGTTTCAAGAGGCCTGTTGGTTCAGGTTGTGTGTGTGATTTCGCCGTAGTGTGTTATTAGGGAATTCACTTGTAGATTGTATGTCCAAGTACAACCTTCTTTGTATTGGCTGAAAACATTATAAAGTCATAATTTTGACGAATCACAGAGTCTTCTTGCTACAAAAAGGAACCGCAACAATATATTACTTGCAGATGCTGGAGCCATCTCGCGCAATTTAACCAGCCCTGTACCCAATCTGTACCCTACTTGCACAAATGTTGACTTGATTTCAATATGTCACGCAAGCTGACCAGCACTCTTGGTTACACCGCAATCTTTCCAGGAGTTACACCATACCTTTCCGAGCGTACCCCATAGCGTCCCGCCAGCTTTCTCTTTCGCTCACAAGAAGGAAAGGGCATCATAGTCATGGCGGAAGAAGAGCAAGAAGCGGCGGCGTTCATGCGCCTGCGCCACCACAGCAGCAGCAGCTCGGCAACAGTAGCAGGGTTGGCAGCATCGTCTACGAGCCATGCGTCGTCGCCATTCGCCCCAGAAGTCGACTCGCGTAAGCGACGCCTTCTCGACGTGTGGGGAGGAGACGCAGCAGCAGAACAAGAACCCGACGAAGAGCTCCGTCCGCAGGCAAAACCCGTGCTGCAGATGTGGTCAAACGGCGCGGCGTCCGCTGTCACGAGGACCACGAATGGTGGCGGATTCGCGGGCTTTGGCGCATCCATGGCAGGCTCTTCTACTAGTACGTTCTCGTCTTCATCGTCGCTGCCACTGCCGTTCTCGAACGCGAACAAGACTCCGCGCGATCCAGAGAACGACATGATTGACGGCTCGAATGCTGCGTTGAACAGTGCGAATGCAAACAAACGGCTACGGCCGTCACCATTCGCGCCTGTTGCAGGAAGTGGCAACGTTTTCGGTGGTGGTGCTGCAACTGCTGGCGGCGGCGGTGGAATGCTAGAGAATCGCGACACGCTGCCATTCATGAGCGCTGCGAGAAGCATCGGACGCGACGCGAGCGGGTTTCTCGGCGTCGACCATATCACGCCTGAAGAGCAGTTCCAGGCGATGAAAGAAGGCTCGCAGAACCTCATGGAAGTGCTCTCGATATCGCAGCAGAACACACAGGAGTGCACGCAGACATTGGAAGAGAGCCCCACGATGTGTCTCATGCGGCTCGTGCTGCATCCAGAGGTCGACCGTGTGGTCACCGCGTACCAGAAGAGCGATCTGGAGAGGCACGACTTGTACAGAATCGAGATGCACCGCCAGAACGCGCGTGTGAGTCTCGGCCGCGACAGCTACTTGAAGATCTTTGACAAAAAGACGTCGGGCATTGACCCACTGAAGCTCAGTCGCGTGCACTGTATCGTGGAGTGCTTGTCGGATCCAGACTCGCCAGGCATGAGCGTGTATATCACAGATAGAAGCACAAATGGGATCCGCATCGATGGCATTCAACTCCAGAAGGGCAAGCGGGTGAAGCTCGTGGACGGCATGAAGATCACGCTGCTCTCTTCGCGGCAGGGAAGCGTGCTACTCGGGTACGTTGTCGAAGATCCGCACGTGCGCGGCGCTCAGGTTCCAGGAAATGATGTCCAACACCGGTCGCATCTGATGCTGGACTCACAGGACAAGTCGCAGCAAGGGCGAGACTTCCAGGAATACACCCTCGGCGTACTGTTTTCGTCTCCGCTGGTGGGGAAGGACATTCAGGGCAAGTACCACCCGATCGCGGAGCTGGACGTCAAGCGTGAGTACTCAATTCTGAAACAGAGCCTCATTGAAGCGTCCAAGTACGCGAAGCGACCAACAGCGATGGCTTCAGAAGAGGACACGAGTGGTGCAGCAGGTGTGGCATCCAATCTCTACCAGTACCCACGTCAGATCAATGTGTGTGCAAAGTTTGCCAACACGGAGAACTTCCGTACAATGGTCACGATTGGCTGTCGTGCGCTGCACTTTTCAGGGCACGGCGACGAGAAGCACCTGTATTTTGAAGACGGCATGGGACTTGTGCACCCGATCCCGCACAACTCACTCCAGGAGCTCTTTTCAGCAGGCGGTGGTGACGGCGGTGAGTCGCCGTTGCGCCTGGCGTTCGTGTCGGCATGCTCCTCGGCACCACTCGCGTACGCCTTTGTGTCTTGCGGCATCCCGCACGTGATTGGCGTGCGCACGAACCAGAAGATCGAGGATTACGCTGCGATCGAGTTCACGCGTTCGTTCTACTTGGCGCTGGCGACGGGCAAGTCCGTTGGTGCGAGCTTCACAATCGCGCAACAAGCGGTGGCGAAATCGCCGAACATCCGTGGTCCGATGGAGGTCGCTGAAAAGTTTTTGCTGCTGCCCGAGGGCGGCGATCACTCGGAAATCATCTTCCCACTCGCAGCAGGTGAGGCCGCCGCCGGCAAGAGTATGGAGATTGGACCAATGCGACTCAAACGGTACCCGAAGCTGTGGTTTGACGACCTTCCAGCGATCTGTCAGGGCTTTTGCAACCGGTCGGTGGAAGTGTACAAAATTTGCCTGGCGCTCATGCTCACGCAGTCGCGCATCACACGCCTGGTGACGATCTGCGGCGAAGAAGGCATCGGAAAGACGGCGGTGGCGCACGCGGTCGCAAACTACGTGGGTCCACGTATTACTTCGCAGGGCGGTGTGCGCATCTTCTCGGTATCATCGCTTGCACAGGAGGAACGAGACGAGCAGGCCGAGAGAGCACGGCGTCATATCACGATGTCGACGTCGAATACCAAGTGCAATGTGCTGAGCAAGCTGCAGTTGCTGATCAAGGACCATCTTGCGCAGCACAAGTCGCGTGTAGACTTCCATGCGCAGCAGCTACTGGTGGTGCTCGACGGCTGCGACTCGTTGCTGCGTAGCGACGTGCGGCGCGAGCGATTCCGCGTGTTCCTTTCGGATCTGTTGACCAACAACGCGTCGCTCAAGATCGTGCTGACAGCGCGCACGTCGATCAGCTCGGACGGCGCGGTGGCGGGTCATGGCGAACGTGTGTATGCGCTTGCGCGCTTCTCTGCCAAGATGTCGGCCAAGATGCTGCTGAGCCTCGTGAGTCGCCCAATCCGTGTCGAGGAGCTCAAGCGTGCGCGACAACCTGGTTCGACCGACAAACTGGAGTTGATTGCGTCGCATCCGGCGCTGCTGGCGACGCTGGGCATTCCGAAGCGCATCGCCGACCTTGCAGGCCGTCTGAACGAAGTGCTGATGGACGACATCCACGTCGACGAAGCCGGTGCTGAACTGATGGAATGAGAATACAGGGACAGAGGTGATGAAAATGAAGAAGTGTGACAGAGAGAGAGAGGGAACAGAGAGACGGTGAAGACCCATGCACGTGCATGTAAGATATATTTGTCGCGCTTTATGAACAATTGGGTTTTCTAGCATGTATTGCCCGCAATTAGGAGAGACCTACCTGGCAAAGTGACGGGACCCTCTCGATACCAACACCACCCAATTTCCAATTTGCTCCGATTGTCCAAGCAGCTCCAGCAATCAAGATAGACAGTGAAACGTCGCTTCCAAACGCGATTGAAGCTCCTCTTGGCAACTGCCGCATCACATTGGACAGGTTTTTCTCTACGCATCCATCCTCTTCACAACAGTTGATCTGATCAATAATCGACCAATCTTGATGGCACTCCCAGGAACAACCAACAGGCGCGACGGCGAGCGGCTCGTGACCAAGTTCTGCGCGTGTCTGTGCAACAATGTGCGCATTGAGCCGCAGTACCGAGTCGCCAGCAGCGGCAGCAGCAGCAACAGTAACCTTGATGGCTACTCTAATGGGGGCGCCAATAGCGATCTTCCGTGGCTCTGCATCCGCTTTGACGACGAGCTCACTCGCCAGGTGGGCTCGCGCTGGCGGCGCGTTCGCGAGAAACTGGAAGCCGTAAGCATTCTGAGCGCTATGGCGTGCTGTAGAGCGTATTCACTGCAGAATAACCCACAGTTCTGGAGGCAGTTCCTGGAGGCTCAGTGCGGCGTTCGAAGCACGGAGGCGTTTGTCAAATGTCTCGGAAGAAATGGTCGCGGAACTACTGCGAGGAGGACCAAGATGCCGATGTTCCTACTGGACTTTTCGTTCATGGACGTCACCCCAGATTTGCTGAGGCTCTGTCGGAGCTTCCTCACTGCGCGGCGCAAGGCGAAGAAGTGCATGCGGGTCAGCTACGTAGAGGCGATGACACAGCTAGAAGCGATCGCAAAGCAACAACAAAAAGGTTACGGTTTACAGCCTGAGAAGATCCAGATCGGTTTTATTCTCAATTGGTGCGGCTTGCAAACTCCCGCACCGAAGAATCAAACTGGCGATGCACCTGCAGACTTCACACAAGCGAGCGCTATTCAGCTACTCCAAGAGATCATCGGTGACATTGCGACGCGAGCAGCAACGATCGAGCGACTGCAGGCTTCTTCGTCTCCTCGGAGTCTGACCCAACAGCAGCAGCACCAGTCTAATGCCAAGATACTTGACGTGGACCCGACGGCATGGGGTTTCTTTTACTTTGAAGTGTCTGTTCTCGACGTGAGTGCGACGGAGCTGGTGAAGAAAGATTTCGCTCGCATCGTCCAAATGGTCGCTGATCCATCCGGACGACTCCGTGAGCTTGTGCTCAACAAAATCATCTCGAACGCAAGCAAGCAGCACTACGCGTCTCCGTTTGGGACGTTGATGAGCGAGTGTTTTGTAGCTGGAATTGACACGAGCAACCATCCAGAACCTGAAGCAGAAGCACAAACGCAAGCTTCTTCTGATCAGTCTGCACCTTCAAGCCCAGCCAAACGAGTGTTTCTCGAAAGATTTGCATTTGACTGGAATGTGCTCAACCTGAACCGCCTGTCGTCGCTGTTCTCGGCGATCCACTGCAGCTCGAGAGCACATCGATCCGTTCGTGACCTCTCATTGATTGGATCGTTCCGCCGCTTCGATGGAGACCCGACGCTTCCATGGGCGTGGCTCGCGTATGGGGTTTTCCACCCAAGCTCGATTTCGCAAATCCAGTCGCTGGACTTGTCAAGTAACACGCTTTGCCACGATGACGTGAGCACCATGAGGCGTGTGCTCACGATGGAAAACTACAGAGAGGAGCTCTTGGGGCTGGAAGTTTTATACTCGAAGAAAAACCGCGTGATTGACGCTGCTGCTGGAGCAATAACAACTCAGCCATACAACGTTGCTCGTTTGAAGAAACAGGTGAATCTGTGGCCGACGAGCAACACCAGTGACAAAGTGCTCCTGCAACTGAACGATGAAAGCGCCTGGTTTGAGGTTTTTCAGCATGGAACGCGGCGGACGTGCGTTCTGGTCCCAGGCTACGGTGTTCTATGGACGCGAACGAAAATGGTGTTGAAAATCGAGCAGCGCGAGCGGCAGTTGTCAAATATTAGGCGGTTGCCACTGAAGCAACTGATGCTGAACTCGATGGTCGGCAAGGAAATTGAGCGGATTAACCACGTGTTTCGAGAGTTGTTGCCGCTTGTTGGAGACTCGCTGGTGCATCTGGAACTGCGCTCGAATCCGCTCAGCAATATCACACTCGCTGCGATCATGAGTTCCTGCCCGAATCTAAACTTCCTGGACATCAGCGCCTGCAAATTGCAGACCATCGCCGCGATAATCGACTCGTACGAGCGAGGTCAGTGCCGGGTATCGGCTTTGCTGTTAGCTGAGAACCACATCCGCGAGCGAGAGGTTCGAAGATTGTGCGCTTTGTTGCTGAGGGACCCAGTCGGTGTCACCAACTCTGCGGCCGCAAACCTACGATGCCTCGATGTAGATCAGAACCCGATTGGACGGCCAGGGCTCCTGGCGATCGGCAAAGTGCTGGCGTCCAACCGAGTGCTACAGAGCGTGGTGCTGAGCAGGAGCGAGGATCCGGATGGACAACTGCGCGGTCGCTTTGCGATCCACGAAGACGAGTTCCTGGGCGTCGCGCCACTGCAATTGCACCAGCGACTCGCGACTCTCAGTACAGCGCGCGTGATCCCAGCGATGAACGCGGTAGACATCCCTGTGATGAAGACGGTGTTTGCGTTTGCAGGGGCGTACGTGCACCGCAAGGTGGTGTGGAAGTGAGCGAGTGAGTGTTTCATGGTGTGATTATGTGATTTACGAGTGCGTGAATGTTCTTGAAAGCTTTCGATGCAGTTTGTAAGTTTGTAAGTTTGTACGTAGGTTGACAGCCAAAAGCGAATATGACGATTATTTGAACTCTGCATGTACTCTTTTCCAAGTCATTCCTGCACTTCGTTTCCTGGACAAGAGGACTTATAAACACGGATATGAACATTGGAGCAAGCGCTCTGCTTGCGTCTGTTACTGTTGATATCTAGAGCAACGTGGCAGCACCAACGACGAATGTGACGACAGCAGATGTAGCGACCACAGCGTGGGAAGCAGCGCTGCTGGATGGTGTTGGCGTTGGCGTCGGTGTGTTGGTTGTAGTAGCTGCAGAAGGACTGGACGACGCGGTGTCAGCAGCCTTGACGACCCCCACCGAATCGCTCACACTGCTCCCAGCAGCGCTGGACGACGAGCCCACAGCAACAGCAGCAGCGCCGGAGACCTTGACGCCGCTCTTCTCACAGTACGCGACCGCCGGGTCCACGAGCTGGCTGCGCAGCGCGATGCCGCCTTCAACTGGCAGCGTGCAGTCTGCGGGGTCGAGCGCGAGGATCGTGCCGAGCAGCGTGACGCACTCGGCGGTCTTGCACATGCTCGCGAGCTGCGCGTCCGTGGGCGTGTCGTGCAGGTTGGAGAAAATCACGGCCGACTTGGTCACGCAGAGCGGAACGCTCGGGTTCTCTGTGATCACCTTGAACTGCGCGACCTGGCACTCGGGTATGTCCGCCGCAGAGGCGATCGCAGCAAGAGCAGCACCGAGGGCGACGAGGAGCTTCATGATGGTAATAGCTTGTGTGCTGTGACTGCGCCTGCAGGTTGATAAATGACTGACCGATGGACTGGCTGGCTGGGCTGATTGACTGACTTTTTGACGTTGCTGTCAGCACCTATTAACTTGCATAGCATGCTATTTCTTACTGTTTAAAGCGCATAAGCATTCTAAAATTAAATAATACAATTGGATAACGAACTGAAGATTTGTGGACGGTTTGGGGTCTGTGAAAGGATGATACCTGATATGAGAGGCCGTGCTGAGCTGGATCACGTGGCGCGTTTGACTTGGCGTTTGTAAGAGCAAATGCGGGGTGCAACGAGACGAACAGACAGATCGAACCCAGATCCGGCTCTCTCTGCCAAACGAAATTTAAAAAGTGCGCGCCCTTTTTCGCTCGTCCAGTACAGTGATATGAAAAACTATAGACGCACTCACATTTCGCGCTGTAACTTCTGATCCACTCACTAGATTCGAATGCAGTTTGGATGTGAGAAATCTCTTTCTAAGAGAAGACCAAATCAACCATCAAAAATGAGCAAAACAGAAAACAAAAAAATCAGGAGCCATTTTTACCAAAATGACCATATGAAAAACTATAGACGCACTTGCTAAAGTCTCATTACTTGTCAATCGTGTTGCCGCGCTGGAGGATCACTTGAGCCATTCGAGTAGGCATTCCGTCGATCA